>KQ998965.1:11909-107524 GCA_001598015.1 Dorcoceras hygrometricum
CTTGTGAGCTCTAAGCTGTTACGTGAAATCTATAAGCTGTTCATGCGATATGATCCAAAAAAATATCTGAGTTGTTCTTTGCTGAGCTGAACCTTTTCCGGTCTGATCTGATACTCAATATGCTCTAAGCTGATCTGGAAAAGTTCCTCTGAACTGACTCAATTTATCTGAAACTGATCATATAAATACTGACCTGAGAACTGAACTCTTCACGCTCTGATCTGAAAAACTCTTACGCTCTAAGCTGAAAGCTATCCGTGAGGTCTAAGCTGTTCTTTGAGCTGACGTGCTCTGATCTGTTCTGATTCCATAAACATCTGCAAACTGTTTTGAATCTTCTCTAATCTGATTCCTTCTCTTAAGCTCTGATCTAATATGTCTCAATTGCGTTCCTCTGATCTGATTACGAAGATCCAATCTGATCTGATCTACGAAGCTCCAATCTGATCTGATCTACGTCGTTCTAATCTGACCGACTTACTCTTAGCTGATTGGTGATGCTCTGATCTAATTGACATGCTTTGAGCTGATAGGCGATGCTCTAAGCTGATTCGTGTCGCTCTAATCTGATCTGTGTCACTCTGAGCTGATCGACAATTCTCTAAGACGATCTGTTTTGCTCTATATCGTTCTGCTGTAATATGTTCGAGTTCTTGTATTTGTTATCATAAAAAATTAGTGAATTTTACTCTTAAACAATTTCTCCTTTTTGGTGATGAGAAAATTTAGCAGCTTAATTGAGAACAAAATTTCTTTTTTTTAAATCAAGGAAATTAGCTAAGTACAAAAATTGAAACTGTCTCATCTGATCCTCAAAATTGAAAACATCTTTTCTCAAAATCATTTCTCAAAACCATCTGCATTTGCCATTGTTGTCTCTGTTTCTATCGTTGCTGCTACTTTCTCTTTGTCTGCTACTGCTGCTACCTTCCCCTTTTTTGGCATCACCAGCCCTTTTATGATGAGTAACTATTTCTGCGAGCTGAGAGCTGAGGGAGGTGAGGCTTGAATTAACTTCGGACGATGATTTTCGTACCTCATCTAGTAGCAACAATCTTGTCCATGTAAGCTCAGAGGAAGGTCGGCTTTGACTTTATCTCCTGCCTTATCAATTCCAGATGTTGTCTCCACTGTTTATTGACCATCGTAACATGTGACTCATGAAGGTCTTCAACACTAATCTTGAGAGACTTTAGTCGCTGATCGAATTTTGACTTGAAAGAGGATAATAGCTCTTGAGATTTCAGCTGCTCGAGATGAAGATTGTGTACTGAGTCTCTGAGCTGAGCAGCTGTCTGGTTAAGTACAGAAGTTGTGCGAGAGTCTTCAAGAATACTACATGTCTGCTTAACTTATTCAAATATGATTTCAACAGCTTCAGACGCAGAAGAAGATTGATATGATTCTGACGATGCATCCTCTTCGAAAAATCCACAAAAATGTTCATCACACTGGTCGTGATGAATAGCTCTAAAAACTAAACGAGGGAAAATCGTTGTAATCTACACTGAATAATGAAGAACCAGATCTGTACACTTATTCATCGCAGCAGGGACAATCCTGAATGCCTTGACAGAGGAAGCAGCTCTTCCAACTGTTGTCCGTTTGTGCTACACTGCTGGGTGAGCATCTGCAGCTCTGATCGCATATCCTCCAACCATTTGGCCTTGGTTGCTGCTGCTTTCTCTATGTCCCCAATATTCCGCTTCTCCTCGACAAACTCCACTGGAGTATTTATCTGCAAAGAGAATATAAATACGATAGATTTGCACAGTAATCGAAAGGTTAATGAAAATAGAGTATAAAAGAAATTTGAAAAGGTGAGAGAAAATGTAGGTTGCGTGTGATGTGCTCTGACACAACACGTGTCGAGCATCTATAGGCGGGTCTTGAATTTAAATTAAACTTGTAAAATTTATAGATACACAATAAAAAAATCCGTCGTTTATAGAAATAAAACGCAATCGTTGTTATTTAATATATAATCAGAGGTATTATCAGATCAGCTCTGGGATAAGCATCAACTGTGTATGCGCATAATATGAATTCGTTCAACTCACACATATTCAGCTGACCTGACGCTTATTACTTCTGATCTGAGGTTCCCCCTAAGCTGAAGGTTCTCCCAAAGCTGAGGTTCCCCTAAGCCGAGGCTTCCCCTGAGCTGAAGGTTTCCCTAAGCTGAAGGTCCCCCTAAGCTAAGGTTCTCCCCAAGCTGAGGTTTCCCTAAACTGAGGTTCTCTCAAGCGGAGCCACTCCTCGATCACCTGCAATCGATAGATTAGGGCAATTCTAAGAGGCCAAGAATATTTCAAAAATACGAAAACTTAGCGTCAGGCTGTGGCTTGGTGAAGATATCAGCAACTTGTTGTTCTGTTGAAACGTATTCCAGCCTGACGTCCTTCTTGAGAACGTGATCTCTTATGTAGTGATACCTGATGTCGATGTTCTTGGTTCACAGCATGGGATTCTAAGTGATGGCAATAGCACTGATATTGTCGCAGAAGATAGGAGATTCAGAAGCATCAATGTCGTAGTCCCTAAGCTGATGTTGTACCCATAAGATCTGAGCACAACAGCTCCCAACTGCTAAGTACTCTGCTTTAGCTGTGGATGTGGCGATTGAAATCTGCTTCTTACTGAACCATGAGATCAATGATCCCCTAGGAATTGACAAGTCCCACGCGTGCTTCGCCTATCAATATGACATCCTGCATAATCTGCATCACTGTACCCAATCAGTTGAAAGCTAGAGTCTTTGGGATACCAAATACTCACATTAGGAGTACCTTTAAGGTATTTTAAAATACATTTGACAGCAATGTAATGAGATTGTCTGGCTCTGCTTGAAATCTAGCACACATATAGACAACAAACATGATGTCTGGTCTGCTAGCTGTTAGGTAAAGCAAAGAGCCTATTATACCACGATACAATGATACCTCAACGGCAGTTCCAACTTCATCTTTGTCCAGTTTGATTGAGGCACTCATCAGGGTAGCCGCTGCTGAGCAGTTTTCCATTCCATACTTCTTCAGCAGCTCTTTCGTATATTTCGTGTCAGGCCCGGTGCATAATACAGAGATTAAACACGCAAACACAACTGCGAAAGCATTAAGTAGTGACTAAAATTTTTCATTTTGGCCTCACTTAGAAAACATAATTTCAAAATACACTTATACTCAAAATATTGGTTTTACAACAACCAAAAGCTGCACACCACAGCTACAAATACAGCAAGTATCATCACACAAAACCAACAGAAACCAAATCTAAATTACAACGGTAGCACGGGGCATTCCCCGGCAACAACACCATTACATATATATATATATATAAATTTGATATGGTGGGCACCATATGTGGGCACCAGACTGAGGTGGCAGCACCAAGAAGTGCCACGTCAGCCTGGTGCCCACATGGTGCCCACATATGGTGCCCACTATATCAAACCTTTATATATATATATATATATATATTTGGTGTATTTGAAATTTATATCGATTGCTCTTAAATTTGTATAGTTTGATGTTCGTTTAGTTGAAATCGACTTGAATTGTTCCGACGAACAAGATTAATACTGTGCACACTTTGTATTAGTATCGATGTGAGCATATAATGATGTGACATTTTTTGATGTTGTCATATCATCAGGTGGGCATCTAGTTATGTGACATTTTTTTATGTTATCACGTCACCAGATGCTTATAAAAGATTTCCACGGTAACTAAATCTATATATATAGAATTCTGGAACTCATCAATTCAAGCACGATCTAAAATCATTTCAGTTTAATGTCTTTAAAATTTGAAATCGAAAATTTGAAGCAAAAGTTATCTTAATTTGATGTATTATCAAAAAATATTAACATGATGATTAATATTAATAATGTATATGATAAAATTGGGAAGACATGCAAATTATTAAACTAAGATGGATCATAGATAAAAATGAAAAATATAACAGGCGGGAGTCGAAAAAAATTGCAACTATTATGCAATCAGTTGAAAATCGATTTGTATTTCCTCCCAAATCCAGATACTTAATTAAGATTAATTTGTAAACACAGAAGTTGGAAAACAGGAAGCTGCCCCCAAATTGAATCTAGTTAGGGTTTCCTTGTTCTTTTCCAAAACACTTTTGTTGAAAGTGTTTCATCTATCGAATCAAATCCATGATTTCCTCTCAAGACTCTGCCATGGAAGAAGCAAATCTTTCTTCCTCGTAAGTTCACCAATTTCCCTCGAAGAAGCTAATCTAATTTCCCTGATTGCTCGGTGTGAAATTTGCGTTTGGTTCCAGTTCAATTTCAGTTCAGTTTTAACATTATGTGATGACATTCTAAGACAATTTGCAGGCTGAAACCTATATATAAGGATCCAGATGATGGTCGGCAGCGCTTCTTGCTCGAGCTTGAATTCGTTCAATGTCTTGCTAATCCCACCTACATCCACTGTATGTCGCTTTTAGAGCTGCGAGCTTTTCTTTTAAAATCCGAAGAAAATGTTTTAAATTCAGGAACAGTTTAAAGCAGTTCGACGAAGTTTTGTGTTAATCTTTGTGCATATTTATCCAAGATCCTAATTGAGCTATACAAGACGATTTTGGCTACGAGGAAGACATGCTTTTATTGTTTTGCTCTCATTATTGACTTGTAATATGTTGTTGGGAATCAATAGATGGGAAGACTAGCTCCCCTTGAACTGTGAGCTGAAACTAATCCATCTTTTAAAATGGAAATCAAAATCCTGAACTCATGGAACGATGACAGTTCCTAGAAAGAGGAAACCAAAATTACCAAATCCATGTTTAAATATGAAACCCATCTTTAGGTCTTATTATCTCAAATATATACAGGGAATTTAACTAGTGAAACACGATTTCATTTGTATGATTTGAGTTAAGCCTTGTTTTTTTTATTTTGTGTTTTGTAGAAATGAAAATGATTATATTATCTTGTCATATGGTTATTGATTTGATTTGTATGATTCGAGTTCACGCCATGTATTTATTTCTTTATTTTCCATAGTCCTTGTTTTTATATCATTTTGTTCAGACTGACTGATTCAAAATCAATTTATTGTCTGGCAATGAGATATCTCTTTCGGCTATAAGTGTTTGATTTGTGCTCATTTTTTTATGCAGATTTGGCTCAGAATCGCTATTTTGAAGATGAAGCATTCATTGGGTACCTGAAATATCTTCAATATTGGCAAAGACCTGAGTACATAAAGTTTATTATGTAAAGTCTTCCAAGTTCAATTACACTTATGTTAACTTTCATATTTCTTTATTTGTGCAAATTTCTCCTTTTTGCGTCCATTGTGTTATCATTACTTTTTTTACTCCCTGATGTAATAAGTTCAAATAGCCTTTAGCATATTAGTATTTGACGATGATGCAACAGGTATCCACATTGTCTCTTCTTTCTTGAGCTTCTCCAAAATCCAAACTTTCGAAATGCAATGGCTCATCCTGCCAATAAGGTTAAACTCTGTGTATTTTTAAGTTCCTTTATCTTTTTTTATCCCTCATAGCTTTAGGGTTTGCAGATATAGTATCTGAGTCTGTATACAGATTGTTTCCTTGATGTATTTCACTGCAGTACTTAACACGGGCTATACACCATTAAATTTGAAACTTTTCAAGTCGTTTTGGACCTCTTGGTTAATGGTCTGCCCTTTCATTTCTAATTATTATGTTTGGTATGGAGCTTATAGGAAGTGGCGCATAGGCAGCAGTTTCACTTTTGGAAGAATCATAGAAACAACCGGTTGAAGCACATCCTGCCAAAGCCACTTCCTGAACCTACGAGTGCAGCATCAGCGATTCCTCCTTCAACATTGCCACCAACTGCCATGATAGCTGCTGCTCCTCCACCTCCTGTTCCTCCATCAGCTGCTAACCAAGTTCCTTCTCCAATGCAGTATGGTTTTGGCTCCGGATCTGTGTTTGTAAAGAATGATCCAAGAAACAGTGGAGTTGATAGAAGAAAGAGAAAGTAACTTATTGCCCTTTTCTTCTTCCTCTCAGTAAAATAAAATCATCATGTTTTGCTGTTCCTTTAGAAGTTTCATGATGGACTAATTCGGTTTTGTATGAATCAAATGATGATTAGGGAACTTTTAAAACTTGAAACGAAGAATTCATTAATGAGCAATACCAAATATTCTGTTTGATTTCAGTTTAAACGAAAATCTTATTTGTAATTTTTTTTTTGCCTTTTTCAGGTTTTAAACCGAAAATCTTAATATTATTACTCTTTTTAATATTGCTGTTTATTTTAAGTAAAGGATTGCACAATATGAGGGAAAATTTTACATCTTTTTTTTTTGAAACTGATATAATAAATGTCTCGTGTACAAAAATAATACTTTTTTTATTTGGGTTTGAATAAATTTGGCTTTCCGTGCAGGTTCGTTCATTTTTGTTTTTATTTTGGTTTGAACCAAAGGGAAAGTCTACGTGTTTGTGTCAATTTTGCGAACTGCGACTCGAACTGTAGTTTTTGGGTTCTCCTGTTTTGGTAATCATTGTTTCAGACTGGTTGTGGGCTTTCTGTACACCCCTAAAATTTAGAATATTTTATTTCAAGCAGGAAAGATGGATGATTCCAATACTCTTGTGAAGTAGAAATATCACTTGTCATCAAACAAAAATCAAGGCACATCCATGTTCAAGAGTTGAATTCGCTATGCTGAGTATGATTGTTATCTGACTTTCTTTTCTAATAAGTTCCATAGCTTTCGGTTTTCTTTTCTGGTTTGATTGATTGTCTGTAGGATATATTTGTTTCAAAGATATTCTCTTGGTTTAGAAGATAACATGATGTAAAATATTCCCGGCTTCTATTCATTTTCCTAGAACAGATTTTACGATTTGAGTGATCTTGAAGAATAACTTGAGCTGACGCTAATGGTGCTTTTGAAAAGGATTCCCAACACAAACCTCTCTTTATAAAGTGTGCATAGAAATTGTATAGCACATGGATTGATTTGCTGTGTCCTTTAAAGAGTATGAGCTCCTTGTCTAGCTTGTCGGATGTCGTATCTGGCTGAAACTTGAACAAATCGCTTGTCACAGTATTTTGCTCTGGTTGTGAAAATGGTAAATGTGAATCGAGAGTTTTGGTTTCTCCGGTTTTCTTGGCACCCAACCTCTATAAAAGCTTGCTTTTCCCCCATGATAATGTCGGTTTATTTTTGTGTATTGCCTGTAAATGAATTAATCGCAGCTTAAATTGAAGCAATCGTGATACAGTTGGAATAGGCGCTGATGTGAAAGCTCGAAGTTATAACTATGATATTCTTGCTCCCATCTGATTATTTCGAAACCGCACTATTTATATATTCTTGGTTGAGTAAGCAATCTACAGAAGTTTATTCTGTTCTGTAGTCCTCTCAAGTGAGAAGTAATCCTGAAGTCTGCGAAAATGCCTTGTTTTTTCTTTATGTTTTTGCCATTTTCAATGCTTACTTGTCGATAGACTGCCTTGGAGAGAATATGTTAAGAGTAACTAGTTTGATTTGACCACTCCGAAGTTAAAACACTAATTTTTCAGAAAATAAATATTTTTAATATAAAAGAATACTGCTATGAAAGAAAACTGATCCATGGAGGCGAAAAACTGAAAGGAAGATTGCTTCGTTTCAGATCATTCTGCTAAATCAGATAGCCCATTTATCAAAAACAGGTCTCTATTAAATATAATATAACAATAATCTTGATACAATATTATATCACACGATATACGTACACGACAGTTGATTTATATAATATATGGATCATGTGACATGTACCAAATTTTAAAAACTATCATATCACGTTATCCTTGTGTCCGTCCATCCCAACTAATTATAGTCTCTGCCTCTCAAATTCTGGAGTTTTGACATACTGGAATTGCTTTTAATCATTCGAGAGTCCCTTTTCTGTTACGTTTTTTAAGGGCATATTCTTTACGGAATCAAACTTTTAGAGTTTCTTTCAAGAAAAAAATGGACATGGATGAAACCCAAGTCACTTTAATTTTTCCGAGTAAGACGTAACTCAATCTATTTGGCCAACAACATCAGCGATTAGGTTTTTTTTCGTCAAAACTGACACGATATCTTGAGTTTTTTTCAAATAATGTTTTGAGTTTCAAGATTTCCTCGAAGCCAAACTATGTTGCAGAATGTACTGATAATGTGTTCGGAACGTACATATAACATATAAACTTCTTTATCAGAAAAAATTTCAAAGTCATTATATACACGGATTTGTTTGTCCTCTCTGAGTTTTCTGATTGGACAAGGTAATAAAGTCAAAGAAAAATGTGTTATTAGTAATAAACATGCAATGAATGGAAATATCAAAGTTAGACATATCATGATGAGTAGTTGCTAAAAATGAGGCAACTAGGTTTCCATTGTTGACTCACACTTTTCGTGATGCCATTGAAATAGTTATTTGGACGGCTGTCATCTCTCTTACATTTGTCAAGTACCACACTTCCCGTTCAATTTTGGGTGGTGTTATTTAGATACACCATTTCCTTTCTTTTTTTTTTCCCCCTTAAATTCAAATATCGGTTTTAGTCCTCCAGCTTTTCATTTTTTTGTGTTCTTGTCCTATTTGGTAGAAAATATTTATGTCTATTGTGATTTTGATTATTTGACACCTTGGTTTCTCTACATGCATGGTTATTATGATTTTAAAATTATCATACTGGGACCCTAATTAATTTTCACCTAGTCAACCTCAAAAAAATAAAGTCCACTTTATAAATTTAAAATAACATAAGAAGTTTTTTCATAAAATACATACACGGTAGAAAAACGGTGTTTCATTAAACGATGTAAAACTATATATATATATGTATATATATAATATCCTACGCAACTCACTTTCACACCTCCTTCCCCGACTATCACGTGGCATCATGTGATTGGACCAACATTTTAGGTTCAACATTTTTGCCATGATTTTTTAAGTTCTGACCAATCACATGGTGCCACATGGTAGTCGGGGAAGGATGTGAGAAAGTTGGGTGTGCAGGATATCACAATCATAATTCATACATATATAGGTCCAATCACATGGTGACACGTGGTAGTCGAGGAAAGAAGTGCGGAAGTTGGATGAGCAGGATATCTGATCCGTATATATATATTCATAAATTTATGTTTATATTGTAATGATTTAAAATTTTTGTATATTTTCGGAACAAATTTGCTTTCAGTAAAATCTGTTTCAAATTATTGCAGAAAAACGTGTAGGAAAATAATGGAATTTGATAAAAGAAACTATTATAAAAAGAAATGACATAATTGAGTATCTACATCTAAATAATTAAATAATATAAAGAAAGAACATTATGTGAGGAAGACGGCACCCCCAACACGTGGTTTATCGATATATTTCTATTTGGATCTCATCTTTCAATATAAATCGGTCATAAAATGTTAAACTATTGGTTAGTTCGATTCAACTTTGTCCTCCTTTTTCCAAGTGAAATTTGGATTCAACCTTAACAGGTTTTACCGCTCCTACGAGATAATTATACCCCTTGGTGCGGCGAATGGTCGCCGCCACATCTGTTTGACATATATATTTATTGTTATTATTATTAATTATTATTATGTCTTCTTTGTACTTTAAAAATAATTAGTATACTTATTTATATTCGATTTTTCTTATACGAAGATGGCAAGTCGGAAACGTCGAACTAAAAATAATTATATTGGACGAAACTGCCAACGTTTCGTCGCGTCCTCAGATAGGAACAAAAGTAACGGAACATAAAATATATCTCAATTTATAGGTATTTTATCACATCAAAGTAATAAACTAATTAAATATTTAAGGGATTTATTCAAGTATCTCGGAATATGTGGGAAGAATTATATAATAAAGTTGTGTGTCAACTAGCTGACTTTTAGTTCATGGATTAGGTTTTCTGGGAGATAAGCGTAGAATATAATAATATTGTTCTTATAAATGAATTCGGAAATTACGGTTCGCAAATAAATTTTATATTAAGATATGTTTTCTATTTACATTTCAAACTAGATTATGGTCTATGTTTAGAGGAGACAACCAAATAAATTTGAAATACCAGACTCATACAAGATAAACAAAAAAGTTCACATTTTTTTTTTCAAGAAAATGAAGGTTTTTAGATAATTGTTTCGCAAGTACTTATTTGACAACTCGTATAGATTTAATGTAAATCAAACATTATGATAGAAGCCTAATGTCGGATAAAAAATTGTCCAACGATTAAGCAGATAAATAATAAGCCAAAGTTATATTTTAAAGTATGGCAAACGAATTTGTATTGTTTACTTTGTTTTAGAAACTGCTTGTTGAACCCCAAATCCCCCTACCCCATATATAACTAAATAATTGTGTTTTATTAATGGGTTTCTTAAAAATCTTAAAATTATTTTCCAAATTGTAATCAACTAGTTTGGTCTAATAAAATGTTTGAAACCTTAAAAGACGATTCTTTAGTGTTCATGTAATTGACTGACATGGAAAACGGAGACTTCAGCGATGAAAAGTTCAGTTTCTAAATTAATTTTTTTTATAATGTAGTTTTATTTGTGAAAAAGTGTTTATGTTTTATCAAAAGAAGAGAAATTGAGGCGATATCAAGAAAATCCATAACTCTACATAAGTACTTTGAATATAAACCTAAGCAGCCATATGGTAGTTGGAAAAAAAATAAATTATCGACCTATATATGCGAAATTCATATGTATATTTGACTCCATAATTTATGTTATACATAAAAAAAATGAAAATATAATTCAAGTCAAGGGGGCGGGAGTAAGTTTGAAATCATGCTTCATTATCCAAATTTGCCAACACTTCGCCGAGTCCCTAGATAGGAACAAAAATGTTATAGTAAGCATAAACTTTGCATTATTTATTCTCACAACTATCCCATTGTACGGATATATATTTATATTAATTGTGGGTTTTATTAATATATTCACTAAAAATGATATGAAAGCTGTACAAAACTAAGATGTATAATTTCATGTGCGGTAGTTAGAAGAATTCTATTTCTCTTCTTTTATTGCACGATTAAAATTGATCAAACTTGGCATGCTCAGCTCTAATTTCACAATTGAGAAATGGTATTTTCGAGTAAATATATCACAAATTTTCAAATTAGTGCAAAGGGAAGACTCAATTCAGTGAATAGGTGAAAGCAGTATTGGAACATGTGACCTTTTGAAAGCTCTCGTACGTTAAGTTGCTGACGTAGTGCCACTTGATCTAGGTGGGTCGTAAAATAGTAATGTTAGATAGCTAGAGATAGGACCGATTAAGGGGAAGGGTAAGAAGTCTAGTAGTTAGACGAGCATCTCCTCGAACTCATGAGCTTTATAGCTCAATCCTAAAGCACACAATAGGTGCACTATGTGCTGTCATATGTATAAGAAAACATCTTGACTAACAGTTGTAGCTTTTGGCATAGTAATAAGCGCTTGATCCTAACAATTGGTATCAGGGTGAGGTCAAGGGATTTTGAACTCGGTAGCATGAGACATAGTAGTCTGATGTGCATGCAAATTGTTGGAGAGATCTGGTCGGATCTACATGACAAATTTCATGAGAGCAATGCTCCATAGATCTATCATATTAAGAAGCTGCTCAGTGGTCTACAACAAGGATCCATGGACATCAGTTCATATAACACTAAGCTGAGAATATTGTGTATGAGCTCTGAGATTATCAACCTACTTCAGCTTGTAACTGCGGATCAATGAAGGAATGGATGAGCTACCAGAATGAGGAGTGTGTTATGCATTTTCTGACGGGATTGAACGAGTCATATGCACAAGTTCACGCACAAGTGCTGATGATGGGTCGCTGCCAACCATAGAAAAGGTTTTTGCACTTGTTGTGCAAGAAGAGCGGCAAAGTTCCATTCACTGTGGTGTCTCCAAGATGAGTATTGAACAATAACATTATTCTGAATAATGTTAGCTCCTCTACAGCTGCTGCAACATCCTTGGGATCCTCTCAAAGTGCAAAGGTGGGAAATGGGGACAAAGTTGTGTGCTCTCATTGTCATTTCAGAAACCACACCGTTGATAAAAGCTACAAATTTCATGGTTATCCTCCCAGGGCGCCCCAAGTTCAAACAGCAGCTGCCTCAGAGCGGTGCACAAGTCTAACAGACATTCAGTGTCATCGAGACTCATCCGAGCACACCAAGAGATAATCTGACCCAAATCCAGTGCAGATAACTGATTGAATTCTTGAGTTCTAAGCTTCAGATCAGACGGAGCCTTCACATGGAGTCACAGCCACAAGAGACCATTGTGTCATGCTTCACCTATATATGCTCTGTCACCTCTCATGTTTCCTATCTCACGAATGGATTGGGTGATGGACACCGGAGCAACTCACCATATTTGTTCTTTCCTATCCATGTTCTATTCCTCTAAGCCGATTGATTCCAAGGTTACATTACCAATCACCGTCACAATCTTAGTTACACTCATTGTCTCCACTATTTTAACCAATGACTTGGTTCTCAAGGATGTTCTCTTATGTCCCCGATTTTCAATCCAATCTCCTATCAATTAGTTCTCTTAAAAATAAGCTCAAATGCTCAGTTTCCTTTAGGTCTGATTTCTACCAAATCTAGGACACCAACGGGAGCAGGATGATTGGGATGGGTGAAATACTTGGCAACCTCTATTTCCTGATGCAACCGGACAAGCCATCCCTTCCTTATGTTTGTATTGTTTCTTTTTCTAAAACTGAACTACGGCATTGTCGTATGGGACATCCATTCCTCTGTAGACTCTCTAGTTTAAAGGATGTTTTGCACTTTGCAAATACTGATAATGTAAATCCTTGTCATATATGCCACATGTTGAAACAGTGCAATAAAATTTATGCTCAATCTTTTGAAATCTTACGCATTGGAATATGGGGTCCCTTTTCTCAACTCTCTGTCGATGGTTATCGTTCTTTCTCACTTGTTGATGACCACACTCGGTTTACATGGGTGTACATGTTGAAATTCAGTTTTATGCGTTATCTATCTTTCCTAGCTTCTTCCGAATGATCAACACTCAATTTGGTTTCAAGATTAAATCTGTTCGACGTGAGAATTCCCCTGAGATTGGCTTCATCGATTTCTTCAATGAATCAAGCATCACTCACAACCACTCTTGCATTGAGAGACCTCAGCAAAATTCAGTAGTTGAAAGGAAACATCAGCACATTCTCAACTTAGTCCGATCGCTATTTTTCAATCTCATATTCCTCTTGCCTATTGGTGCGATGCATCCTCACCTCCGTGTACCTTATCAATCGCATAGCTTCCCCTATTCTTTCTCATAACACACCCTTTGAATTGTGACATGGTAAACCCCCGTTTACTCCCATCTTAAAGTTTTTCGATGTCTTTGTTATGCTTCCACGCTTGTATCTTAACGTTTACAACCTCCTCATGCCATCCGATGTGTTTCATTGAATATCCCCCCAGATACAGTGGCTACAAGCTGCTCAACTTTGAATCTAATGAGATATTGATATATCTTGTTGTCATTTTTCATGAGAGTATTTTTCCTTTTTGGGATACATCGGTTGTTGATTCTCACCTCTCTTATCTCTTTTTCGATGTTATTTATCACCTTAGGTGTCTCCTGTAGCCACTTTTCCTCCACATTCTGTCGCTCTTGCCCCTGTAAACTGTGGCATTCTCGTTCCAAAAGACCTTTGAATGCTCCTTCTCATCTTCAAGACTACCACTGCTATTTCATATCCTCTTCATACCCTGCATCTACTGCTCATCCTCTACACTCTTTTGTCAATTACTCCAAGATTTCATCCACTCATCGTGCCTTTGTCAACAAGATTTATTCCATCCTTGAAGCCACCAGATTCTCTCAGGTCGAGGCTCTTCCAGAGTGGAGACAAGCAATGTCTTTATGAACTCAAGGCTTTAAACTTAATCATACTTGGTCCATTGTTTCTCTTCCTCCCAGGAAAGCTGATGCTGATTGTCGATGGGTGTACAAGGAAAAATTTGCTGTTGACGACAGTCTACAACCTTATGAAGAGCGTCTTATTGCTAAAGGATATACCCAACAAGAGGGTCTTGATCACTTAGAGGCGTTTTACTCTGTATCCAAGTTAGTCATTGTTCGCACGCTGGTTGCTCTTGCTTGTCATTGGCTGGTCACTCATTCAGCTCGATGTGAACAATGCATTCCTCCATGATGATTTATCACAAGAGATCTACATGTCCCTACCCCCTGGGTATTGTAGTGAGGGGGAGTCCTTACCTCTAAGAGTAGTTTGCAGACTTCACAAATCCCTTTATGGATTGAAAAAGCCTCACGATAGTGTTTTGAAAAGTTCTCGTCAACATTATTGAGTATTGACTTCTCTCAGTCACACGCGGACAACTTATTATTTTTCAAATTCCATAACAATGTTTTCTTGGCCCTACTTGTGTATGTGGATGACATTGTGATTGCCACAAATGACGAAGATGTGGCATCTGAATTAAAGTATTTTATCAACAATTTTAAGTTGAAGAACTTGGGGAATCTAAATACTTTATGGGCATAGAGGTAGCACGATCATCGCGTGGTGTATGCATATGTCAGCGAAACTATGTGATGAACGCTCATGGAGACAGGTCTCCTAGGGTCCAAAGTACGCCCTACTCCCATGGAAGCGAGCATCAAACTCATGCAGGATGATGGATAGATACTTTATGATTCCTAATCATATAGGAGACTCATTGGAGAGCTGCTATACCTCATCATCACACGACCTGGTCTTGCTTTTGCAATAAATAACCTTAGTCAATACGTTTTAGAGCAACGGGTCTCTCACATGGATGCTGCACTAAACATACTCAGATATGTGAAAGGAATCATTGGGCAAGGATTATTCTCTAGCTCCAGCTCGGACTTGAAACTCAAGTTTTTCTCAGATGCGGATTGGGGAGCATGCTTGGATACTAGGTGATCTTTCACTGGTTACCGCATGTTCCTTGGAGGATATTTGATATCTTGGAGGGGAAAAAGCAGTAGATAGTCTCTATTCCACTGAAGCGGAATATCACTTAATGGAAGCCTCGACTTGTGAAATACTATGGATGTGTTCTCTTCTTATAGATCTTGGGGTCACATACGATGGTCCAGCAGTGTTGTTTTGTATATTCAAGCTGCAATTCACATAGCATCGAACCTAGTGTTCCATGAGAGAACCAAACACTTCGACATTGATTGTAATATTGTGTGGGAAAGTGTTCAAGGTGTGTGAAGCTGATGCACATTTCCTCACCCTAGCAATTGACGGATTTATTCACCAAGCCACTGCTGCCATCCCGATTTCATGACCTTCTAAGGAAGATGGGAGTGCACAATATTCATGATTCTTCGTGACGGGGGGGTATTAACAGCAACAAAGCAGAGCAGCAAAACTCATCAGCATGCCTACATAGAATTGAGCTAGCAATATGGTAGTTAGGAAAGCTGTTAGGAACGTAGGTTCTAGCACCCCATTACTACTGGTCCATTGCTAAAAATATGAGTCAGGGAGTTCATTGTATTTGATTTTCGAAAACTCTTGTAATCTTTCTCTCATTCAAAATCGTGCTTGAGACTTTCGTCTCACACGGCTCCTAAGTGATAAAAGAACAAATGGCGTTCTGAAGTTCTCTTCTCACTACAGCGTGCTTCATTCCTTTCTTCATGGAGAAATCAGCTCCACTTAAATTCGTTGACTACTAATACTAATAGCTATAAACTTTGGTTATGTGACACTGATACTAGTGAAGGAAGGACATTTAATTACTCAATTGAAAATAATTGAATATTTGTTATATTAGAGAAACACTCCAATATTATTGCAAGGATATGTTTGATATATACCCTTAGGCGTTATATTTATTAATTTTATACATTCCATTTATAAATCGTTAGAAATATTTTCTTTAATTAAAAGCATGGTTTAACATTAATGCAATTTGATTTGTTAAAAATATGTTGTGATTTTTAAGAAAATATTGGTGCAATACCAATTTTTAAAATAATAAAATGAAGCATCGATCAGTTTTAAAAGAATAACTTCAGTTCTTTACTTTTACAGAAAACGAAAGTAAATTGTAACTATTACTGTGCATGTATGTAAATTGTTAGAAATCAAGACTCAGATTAGATTGCTCTGATATTGCTTGATGAAATATAGGATCGAAAGTCCAGTCTGGATCAGAACACGAAAACGTTTTGATACCTCTTGATAGGTTAGTAAAACATGGTTTAGAGTTTAGAGGAGAGGTGAATAAACTCTTTTTGAAACCTTTGTGTTTTAAAAACAATATTAGGATTAACCCTGTTAGGAGCTAATTCTTGTGCTCAATCCGATCTGCTCTCTTGTTAATAAATAAATTATGCGGAAATATCACAATTAAGCAGTGAACTAAAAGTGTGATGATTGTAAATTGAAATACTAAACAGATTAGAGAGTCGATTTTGTTTTTGAAAGTTCGATGCAACACTTCTACGTCTCCCATTCTTGCATATTGGAACGATTTCCACTATAAGTTTTTGATGTACAATACACAGTATACTAATCCACTCAGTCAGGAAGCACCCGATCTGAACTCCTAGTCTTACTCGACAAACAACACACAAGCTGTAAAATCTCAAATACAACATGCAGGATGTGCAAACAAGTTTGAGAAAGGCTTTTCAAGTATAAGTTGTTTGATATAAAGCCTATGGTATTCAGCTCTAAGTTTAAATACATTACAGAAGATTTAAATGAAAAATAATGAAATACATCTTATGATTGAAAAGAAAAATTCGCAAGTGCATTTGCTCAGATTGCATTTGAAGTAGAAAGCTTATTGTCGTGGTCGTGTTTCATTCACTTTCTCTTATGCACTTGATCTTCCTCCTATACTCTCAGGATTCAAATGGTAATAAATGTATCCGATAGGTACATATTTGAATCATCGTCCATGCATTTAATGATCATTCTTTCATCCGTACTACTCCATTAAATGTTTTTCCAAAGTATCAACTCTTGTTTACGGCTATACTCTGACATATCTGATGTTATGCTGAAAAGCATATCTGCTACACTCCTTTTATCAAGTCATTGCCTCGAAGACTGCTCTTGTTCAACTCTCCTTCTGATCTGATTTGGACCTGGTCTGATCTACGAAGCTCCACATACTCTGTTGTGCTCTAGAACTGTTTCGAAGCTCCTCTCTGATCTGATCCGTTCAATCGAAGCTCCTAAGCCGATCTGTTCTATCCTAAGCTCCGATCTGAACTTTTCAAGGGCTTGAAAGCACTTGACGGAACTTGCTATGATCCGTATCAATCGGTTCGTGAAGCTCCACTAGCTCTGATTTGATTATCCTTCTGAACTGGTTCAAAAACTAGATTGTTATTTAGCGTGATCTGATCTGAATTGTTCTGTAGACTAAGTTGACTTTACTTATCTGGTCTGGTTTGTTGAGTTCCCTACACTGATCTAATCTGATAGCCTCAACTGATTTTTGTCTTCAGCAAAACTTAGAATATTTTCCCAAAAATTTCCCCCTTTATGCTGATAACAAAACCCAGAGCTGAATATGTAGAAGAATTTCTCTTTAAGCTTCTCTTCATCTGTCTATTATCAAACAAACCAAACCTACATCCTCAAAGTGTTATCTAGGCAATACTGGAGTTTTGCAAAATAGTCGAGAGAATGGTTTCTCCAGTAAAGTGTTGAAGGATAACATAAAGATGTGCAAAAGTGACAAGAATCCTTTTGTATATCGTCGCAACGACACCAGGTAACATAACTCTCGGTAGAAATCACGACAGAGAGATGCTTTGATTATAAGCTCTTGCAAACACGATAAACTCTTGTTCTTGCTTTTCTCGATTCCTATGATCAACTGATTAAGAAATACAAGAACAAGACGGAAGCTTGGCCATGTATTCTTTATGACAAGTTCCTGAGATGAAATGTGGAGCATCAGATCTCTTGTCGAGGATGCAAGTATGTCAAACCTACAAACCAAGATCTGCATCACAATCCTTTGCTCCATACCACAGTTCACTCACTCACTCAATTTGTTTGCGAAGCTCCACCCAGCTCTGACCTGAATAACCTTCTGAGCTAGTCCAAAAGCTAACTTGTCCTTACTTAGCGTGATCCGATCTTAATTTTTTGTAAACTAAGTTGACTTTACTTAGCATGATCTGGTTTGTTGTGTTTTCTATGCCTGATCTGATCTGATAGCCTCTGATCTGATCTTCACCTTCACCAAAACTTAGAATTTTTCCCAACATAAATATTATTAGTGCATATCAAATGAATATTACATAATTATATCTGTTTCATAAAGCAAATAAATTTATATAATTTTTTTTATTTATTAAGTGAATCATAAAATAGTAGCCGTTTGTGTTTTGTGCAATCCTTTATATTTTACATTTTTAAACATTTTTATAATTATTTTGAAATATATATTACAACATAAAGTGTGTAATATTATTATACTTGTATTTACTTTATTTAAAGAAATAGTAATTTTATTTTGGTGCAATTTTATTATATCAAGAATAGATTGTGGCTTAACATATATATAGTAAGTGTAGATAATGATCTTGTTTTTTAAAAAACATATTAATAATTTGTGACCTTTAAATTCATTAAATTGTATTTCCCGTAATATTTTCTTACTATCAAAAAGTATGAAGACAGATATAAAATTTATGTTAAAAGTTTAACTTTATTGACACCATAATAACTACTTCAAATAATAAGGGATAATGCACTAAAAAATCGAGCAGAATATATAATTACTGTCTTTATAAGATGGCTAGTTGGCTACTACTGTCCTGCCCCACCTGCAGATCCGCTGCCATAATTATAAATACTCCCCAAAGAAACAGCCTCAATTCTCATATCATACTCTAAAATAACTAAACTTTAGTCGATTTTGAATTCGAAAGAGTTCTTGAAAATGAATGCTCTTGCAGCCACCAATCGTAACTTCAGGCAGGCGGCCCGGATTCTTGGGTTGGACTCCAAGATTGAGAGAAGCCTTTTGATCCCATTCAGGGAAATCAAGGTTATTTTTCTGTTTCACGATATGGGATTTCGGAAAGATTGATTCTTCAAAAAGAGATGGGAATTAATGTTCTTGAAAAATTGGAAAATGTTTTGATTTTTGTTGCTGTGATCAGGTGGAGTGTACAATTCCTAAGGATGATGGATCACTGGTGTCTTACGTTGGATTTAGAGTTCAGCATGACAACTCCAGGGGACCAATGAAAGGGGGGATCAGATATCATCCAGAGGTAAAGGGTTTTGTTTTTTATTCTTTATTTATGCATTTAATTAATTGACTAATTCTTGATTGAGTTCTTGTCTTTTTTCGAAAGTTCTGTTTCTCTCATTGGCTATTGGTTTTGGGGTTCTGATTCTTGAATTCCAATATGCTTATGGATTCAGTTGGATAGTCTAATTTGCGGATTTGTGGGCTTATTTGTTGAATGGTATATCCAAGATATTTGGCAAAGCTGTCCTCTCCTGACTAGAGGAGTTCAGAGAGAGACAAAAGGGTGATTTCTTTTACACGAAATTTTCATCTTTGTTGTCCTGGTAGATATGACTCCAGTGTGCGATTCGATATTTTAATCATGGTGATTAGATGCTATGATTCTGAAAAACGTTTGAGGGATGCAATATCGGTTTCTTGTCTTAATGACCGTAATTTATGTTTCCCTCGAAAGGTCGATCCGGATGAGGTGAATGCTCTTGCTCAATTAATGACTTGGAAGACTGCTGTGGTGGACATTCCCTACGGAGGAGCTAAGGGAGGGATAGGGTGTGTGCCAAAAGATTTAAGTACGAGTGAGTTGGAGCGTCTTACTCGGGTCTTTACGCAAAAGATTCATGATCTTATAGGAGTCAATACCGACGTTCCGGCACCAGATATGGGAACTAATTCTCAGGTGAATACTTTCTTCATAATCTACTCTAGTATAGATTTCTGCTTTGATTGATGTCTGCGGGTTCTATTAGGTTAAAATTTAAGTAGTAAAATTACTGAAGATGATGTATCATTACAGGATCTGCACGGTTTTGGGCGTAATGGATCTGGTTTTTAGAACATATATTGATTTCTAACAGATTCAGTTCTAACCAAATGACAACAACAATTTGCAGACAATGGCTTGGATTTTGGACGAGTACTCGAAATTTCATGGTCACTCACCAGCTGTTGTTACCGGAAAACCAGTTGTAAGTGAAACGTTTTACGGGTATATGGCCACATATATAAACATGTATAATAACACAATGACATATATGTATGGTATATTCATGTTATTTATGATTCTTGTGAGAAATCGGAACTCGTATTACCCCTGCTTATGTTTTGTACATCAGGATCTTGGGGGCTCACTCGGTAGAGATGCTGCGACAGGGCGTGGTGTTGTGTATGCAACAGAAGCATTACTTGCTGAACATGGAAAGTCAATAAAGGATTTGACATTTGCCATACAAGTATTTCTTCTATTAATTAAGTACTCCTTTTGTCTGATTTATTTGTCTATCAGATGCATATTGTATTCAAACGAACTGCACGGTTACCTAGGGATTCGGAAATGTTGGATCTTGGGCTGCAAAGCTCATACATGAGAAAGGTGGCAAGGTCGTTGCAGTAAGCGACATAACGGGTGCTGTAAAGAATCCAAAAGGAATCGATATACTGGCTCTGCTTCAGCACAAAGAGGAAACAGGAAGGCTATCTGATTTCAGTGGTGCTGATGCCATGAATTCCAACGAATTGCTCACTCATGAATGTGATGTTTTAATTCCGTGTGCTCTAGGCGGAGTTCTAAACAGGTTTATCTCTGCTCGTATAAATTTCTATGTAAAAACCCTTCTATCAATATTTTTGCTCACAATAAGTGCTCTGCGACAGAAATATTTCACCGGGTGTCGGGATTGAAAGTTGTAGCATAGATTTCATCCTATAAAACTGGCAAATAAGTAAAGGATAGAAAATAAACAAGACTTCAGATGTTTCATCGCTCTTTACGACATATTGCTTTCGTTTTTTATACGTTTTATTCATTGTCTTCAAACTTTCATCAATTTATTTGTTCACTTCATTGAAGAGAAAATGCCGGAGATGTAAGGGCGAAGTTCATCATAGAAGCAGCAAACCATCCTACTGATCCAGAAGCGGATGAGGTACCAAATTTTGTCCAGTTCCCTTACTTCTTTCAAAACTTATGCATTTTTCCGTCATGTAACATTGAATATTTTTGCAGATTTTGTCGAAAAAAGGAGTGACAATACTCCCAGATATATACGCCAACGCAGGAGGGGTAACAGTTAGCTACTTCGAATGGGTTCAGGTAACAACCTTATCTTCTCTTGGTTTTTACTAGGAAAGGATGGAATTCTGAAACCGTTCAAATATGGATCAAACATTTACAATTTCTCTGTGATACAAACAACATTCTGAATATGGACAGTTTTCATTATATAAGCATTCATCAGCATAGAAGTTAAAACTGGACTCATTTATCTATATTTTTGCAGAACATTCAAGGGTTCATGTGGGATGAAGAGAAAGTGAATCGGGAGCTCAAAAAATACATGACCAAAGCCTTCCATAATATCAAAGGCTTGTGCAAATCACACAATTGTAATCTTCGTATGGGCGCATTTACGCTTGGTGTGAATCGGGTGGCTCGTGCTACGTCGCTGAGGGGTTGGGAAGCATAACTTTTAATGAACGTTCGTTTAACTTATCACAGAATCGAGAATTTTCCTTTTAATTTCTTGAATAATTCAGTGTGTTGATTGTTTCACATTTTATAGGAAAAGGCAGATAGTGGATGAAATTGATGTCTTTCGATTCTTGTTTTTTTATTAGCACATTTGGTGTAAAAGTGATAATACTTAAAAGATCTTTCATCAGTTATGTTCTTTAAGGTACCTTTTAGCATACAGTTCTTAATCCGTGAAACCAGTCATCTTAATTAAGCACCGATATGTATGATTAAATCCGTCAATATCCTAATACTTATAAATACATGTTAAATAAAACTTAAATTTG
Source organism: Dorcoceras hygrometricum (assembly GCA_001598015.1). NCBI lineage: Eukaryota > Viridiplantae > Streptophyta > Magnoliopsida > Lamiales > Gesneriaceae > Dorcoceras > Dorcoceras hygrometricum. The sequence goes on from KQ998965.1 coordinate 34,021, forward strand.
TTTGTTGAAATGATAAGTACTCAATTTAATAGTTTATATGTATTTAAAGAAAGTGATTATAGCATCTTTATCTTACAAAAGATCATATGAAATCAGTATTGTAAAAAAAGGCTCCGTTAAATATATAGGACCTATTTGGTTTCTAATTTGGTCAAAGGGTGTAGTGATTTTTTATTTGGTTAAAGGATTGATTTTGAGGGTTTAGTCTTTTAACATGTTTGACTTTTAAGAGATAAAATAGAACTAATTTGAGATAGTTTGGACTCAAACAATGGTATGGGGACTGGGAAGAACTCTCGTACCATACAATATTTGACATTTAATATAATAATATATAAAATATAAAAAACAACTGGGTGAGTTTTGGTAATTTGGGTCGAGTTTGAGTCAAGTTTGTAATCATTTAGTCGACTTTTTTATTATTGAGTCGAGTTTTTCATCAGTTGGGTCGAGTTTTTTATCATTGGATCGAGTTTTTCATAAGTTGGGTCGAGTTTACCATTAATTGGTCGAGTTATTCATCATTGGTCGAGTTTTTCATCGGTTGGGTCGAGTTTACATCATTGTATCGAGTTTTTTGGGTCGCGTTATTTATCTGGGCTAAAATACTTCTATGGTCAAATATCTCACTCTCGTTTATCGAATTAAACAAATATCACTCCCTTTACCCCAAATTTCCCTATAAAAAAAGAAGTAAAAATGAAAACTTTATTCCTATTAAAATTACTTTGATGCAACATTTATCCTAATAACTAAATCGTATTTTAAACATAACTAAATCGTAGTGTTACCATATTTCTTTGAGAAATACGAGATTCTATGATTTGAGAAATACCATATTATTGTCGAATAAGTAAATAATCAGATGGTTAGTATTAGTTTTTAGTTGTTGGATGTTTAAATATTAAATGAAGTTATTAGAACTTTATTATTTTAATCATTTCATTTGCCTATAAACCGGCTTGTAATTTTCATTGTAAATACACACAAAAATATACAAATTCTATCCTACTTAATTCTTTCTAAATTAAGGAAATTATAGAGAAATAATAATTTCTTATTAATAAAAAATTAAGAGTTCATTTGGAGCAATTAAAGAGATATTCAAGGTTATTTTCAAGGTAATTATTTACTTTATTTTGTTAATTTTCATTTTAATTATAACACGTTATCAGCACGATCAGTCGAGTTTTTTTATATTTCAACGTATAATATCATGTTATTATATAAAAAGAGTCACTTACACATCATTATAGTAACGTGATATGATTTACAAATTTATGTTGTTAATTATTATATTTCTGGATAATGTCATGTTATTATATAAAAGTAGTCAATGACATCTCATTATAATAACGTGATATGATTTACAAAATTATATTGTTACTATATAATTTATGTATAATATCACATTATTATATAAAGGAGGCTATGCCACTTCAAAATAATAATGTGGTGTGATATACAAAATTATTTAACTGTGATTACCATTATATGCATCATATTATAACCATAAAAATGTTAACATTATTTTAGTTTGTCTTTCGATTATAAACGATCATAAAACGAATATATTTTCATTACTAGTAACGGGTATAAACGGCTAGATTTTATTCTATAAATATGTTATTGTGTAAAACATTCATTCACCCCACTATCACTCTTTTCCATCAAATTTATTCATCACAAACTTTATTTTTCAAATTACAAAAGGTAAGAAGAAGATGATGATTCATCCAAGGATAATCTTTATAATTATTTGGATTATTATACTCACAGCCTTGTATTTATCTGCGAGTATTCGTCTTGCACTTTTTCGTTATTTCGAATCATGCTTATTGCTAGTTTATCCATTATTTTTCATTGTCATACTAATGGATCTTAACTAATAATATTACATATATATTGTTAACCATTTCTTCATTATTATTATGTCACATATTTATAATTAATTTTATTCCATGAATATAGATTTGATCATGTCAAATATTTTCAAGCTTGAATTTAGCGCTCTTGACATCTCCGACAAAAATTATCTATCTTGGATACTAGATGCTGAAATACATCTAGATGCTATGAGCATAGAAATATCGAATCATCGCAAACCCGTGCAAAGGCTATGATATTCATCCGTCATCATCTTCATGATGCTTTGGAAACTGAATATTTGACGGTAAAAGATCATACGAACTGTGGAAAAATTTGAAAGAGACATATAGCCATCAAAAGACAGTAATTCTTCCAAAAGCGCGTTATGATTGGATGCACTTACACTTACAAGATTTTAAATCTGTAATTGAGTATAATTCTGTCATATTTCGCATCAGTTCACAATTGAAGCTATGTGAAGAAAAAATTACTGATGACGATTTATTGGAAAAAAACATACTCCACATTTCATGCCTCCAATGTTCTCCTGCAACAGCAGTATAAGAGAAAGAGGCTTCAAAAAATATTCTGAATTGATTTCATGTCTGCTCGTGGCTGAGCAAAATAATGAATTATTGATGAAGAATAATGAAATCCGCCCTACCGGTTCTAACCCATTTTCTGATGTCAATATGGCAATACATGATGAAAGAAGAAACCAAAATAAGACCTATTTTTGTCGTAATCGTGGTCGTTGCGTGGGCGTGGGCGTAATCATGGACGCGAGCGTGGACGCTTTAATCCATATGGTCGTGGACGTGGAAAATCCCATGATTATAATGCCGGTTGCAGTTATAAAAATCAAAAGAATACAAGTTACCAAAATGGGGCAATGACCAAGATAATAAAGTAAAAATTGGACATGCTAATGAATCCAAGAAATCAGACGGTGAATGTTATAGATGTGGGATGAAAGGACATTGGTATAATATTTGTTGTGCGTCCAAACACCTTGTTGATCTATATCAAACATCAAAAGAAAAGAAAAAGGATGCTGAAACTAATTTCATTGATCAAGGTGAAGGATTAAGTCAACTCCCGACATTCCCGACACACTTTGATGTTTCTGATTTCTTTAATGAACAGAATGGAAGATTGATCATTTCGTTGGTGATGATGAAAGTTTGCAAAATTGTTAAATATTTTATTTTTTTGATTGTGGTTTATTCAAATATTGTATTTCTAAGTTTTTTATGGTTGTTATTGGGTTTTATTGAATATTTTGTTATCTTAATGGATTACTCATTATTGTTTTATAAAATATTTATAGAATATGGATGTTGGACATGAAGTCGACGATGGGGATTATGTATTGTTGACAGTGAGACAACACATTCGATATTTAAAAGAGATAAATATTTCTCATATTTACAAATGAGAGAAAGTAATGTCAACACAATTTCTGGAAGTACAAGCATTATTGAAGGCTCTGGAAAAGCAAATATTATATTAAAAGGAGGGAAAGATTTTATAGTCAATAATACATCGTTCTCTCCTAAGTCTCAAAGAAATTTGTTAAGTTTCAAGATATCCGACGAAATGGATATCATATTGAGACTTTTATCCAAGATGATAAAGAATATCTATTTATTACAAAACAAGTGTCGGGAAAGAAATATATTGCTGAAAGATTACCGACCTTTACATCTGGCTTATATCACACGAAAATCAATGTAGTAGAAACGAAATGTCACATTTGACCAAAAATTCATGGATATGAATAATCTTATACTGTGACATAATCGATTGGGACAACCCGATTCTACAATGATGCGAAAAATTATTGAGAATTCACAAGGGCATCAATTGAAACACAAGAAAATTTTGAATTTTGGAGAATTCTCATGTGATGCTTGTTCTCAAGGCAAATTAATTACAAAACATTCACCAACTAAAGTTGGTATTGAGTCACCCACATTTTAGAAAGAATACAAGGTGATATTTGTGGGCACATTCATCCACCATGTGGACCATTTAGATATTTTATGGTTTTAATTGATGCATCTACAAGATGGTCACATGTATGCTTACTATCATTTCGCAACTTGGCGTTTGCAAGACTATTGGCTCAAATAATTTATCTAGAGCACAATTTCCAGAATATCCTATTAAGAGGATTCGTCTTGATAATGCTGGTGAATTCATATCCCAAACATTTAATGACTCTTATATATCAATTGGGATAATTGTTGAACATCCAGTGCCTCATATACATACACAAATGGTTTAGCAGAATCATTTATTTAATATTTACAGTTAATAGCTAGACCATTGATAATGAGGACAAAACTCCCCACATCAATATGGGGACATGCTATTTTGCACGCAGCAGCACTAAAACGTATACCAACTAGTTACGATCGGTTCTCTCCTTTGCAACTAGTTTTTGGCCATGAGCCTAATATTCCCATTTAAAAATTTTTGGATGTGCTGTATATGTTCCAATATATGCACCACAACGCACTAAAATGGGTCCCCGAAAAAGAATGGAAATACATGTTGGATATGATTCTCCGTCGATTATCAAATATTTAGAGCCAATGATGGGGAATGTTTTACGACACGATTTTCTGATTGTCACTTTGATGAAAGAAAGTTCCCAACACTATTGGGGAGAAATATGAAATCACCAAGTGAATTAACCTGGAATGCACCACTCTTCCGAATAAATGAATGTGAGAATGAATTTCAACGAATATGCATTTGCAAAATATTTCAATAAATTACCTGATGCATTTAATGATGTAAAAATGATAACTAAGTCATATATATCGGCTGCTAATGCTCCAGCACATATCGATATTCCTAACGTTCCATCAAACAATGAATCAAGTGCACGACTCAAACGTGGTAGACCAATTGGATCCAAAGATATATATCCGCGAAAAAGGAAAGGAGCAAATAATCTTGATACTCATAATGAGATATCCTATCCATTGATTGATAAATCTGAAAATCTTGATGATCATTCCCCGGAAAGGTTCAAATATTTGAAAATGAAGAGATTTCGATAAATTATGTCAACATGGGGAAAAGATTTAATCGATTGGAAATTATTGTCAACAATAAGTTTGCTTATGTTGTAGCTCGCGATGTTGTTAATGAAAATGATGATCTAGACCCTATATCTGTAGATGAATGTCGTAATCGACTCGATTGGCCAAGTTGGAATAAAGCAATACAAGAAGAGTTAAATTTTTTAGCAAAACGTGAGGTCTTTGGACCTGTGGTACATACACCCAAAGGAATAATTCCTGTGGGTTGTAAATGGATTTTTGTACGAAAACGAAATGAGAAAAATGAAGTGACTAGATATAAATCTCGATTGATAGCACAAGGTTTTTCTCAACGACCTGGTATTGATTATGAAAAGACTTACTCTCCAGTGATGGATGCAATTACGTTTCGATACCTTATTGGCATGACCATACAAGAAAGACTTGAAATGCGTCTTATGGATGTTATCACTGCATACTTGTATGGCAAACTGGATAATGATATTTACATGAAAATCCCTAACGGATTTAAGATATCGGAAACATTTGGTCCAAATTATAAAAATGTTTCCTCCATTAAATTATAAAGATCCCTTTACGGATTTAAACAAGTGCGATTACCATGTGGTACAAACGACTTGTGACTATTTATTGCAAGAAGGATATAAAAATGATCCAATTTTTCTATGTATCTTTATTCAAATGAATGTATCAAAATTTGTAATTATTGCTGTATATGTTGATGATTTAAACATTATTGGAAGTCCCGAAGAACTTGAAAAGACAGTTGATATATTGAAAAAGGAATTTGAAATGAAAGATCTAGGCAAAACAAAATTCTGTCTTGATCTACAAATTGAGCATCTTCGTGATGGAATTTTAGTCCATCAATCAACTTATACACAAAGAATCTTGGAATGATTTTATATAGATAAAGCTCATCCGTTAAGTTCGCCCATGGTGGTTCGATAACTTGATACAACAAAAGATATTTTTCGACCACGCGATGAACAAGAAGAACTACTTGGCCAAAATGTGTCATACCTAAGTGCTATTGGTGCATTGATGTATCTTGTAAATAGCACAAGACCAGACATATCATTTGCTGTAAATTTGTTGGCAATATATAGTTCTTCTCCGACACGAAGGCATTGGAATGACGTTAAACATATATTTAGATACCTTCAGGGCACCTATGATTTTGATTTATTTTCTTCAAATACTTATGATTTGCAATTAACTGGATATGCAGATGCTGGATATCTAATCTGACCCACACAAAGAGCGATCACAAACCGGGTATTTATTTACTTATGGTGGAACAGCTATTTCCTGGAGATCTACAAAGCAAACTATGGTCGCTACTTCATCAAATCATGCAGAAATACTTGCAATCCATGAAGCTAGTAGAGAATGTGTCTAGTTGAAATCGATGATTTACCATATCAAAAGAGAATGTGGCTTGTCTGCAAGTAAAAACTCAGCAACAATAATTTATGAAGATAATGCAGCTTGCATTGCTCAGCTAAAGGAAGGGTACATCAAAGGTGATAGGACGAAACACATATCCCCAAAGTTCTTTTTTCACACATGTTTTGCAAAAGAAAGGTGAGACTGAAGTTCAACAAATTCGCTCAAGTGATAATTTGGCCGATCTTTTCACAAAATCATTGCCTACGTCAACTTTTGAGAAATTGGTATACAAGTTCGGCATGCGACGTCTAAGAGATTTCACGTAATTCTCCAACAGGGGGAGAAAGTTTATGTAACTGCACTCTTTTTTCCTTACTATGGTTTTTATCCCACATGGATTTTCCTAGTAAGGTTTTTAACGAGACAGTATCAAAGCAGGTAATAAAGACATCCAAAGGGGGAGTATTGTGGAATAATTAAATAATTAGATAGTTAGTATTAGTTGTTAGTTGTTGGATGTCTAAATATTAAATATCAAAGCAGGTAATAAAGACATCCAAAGGGGGAGTATTGTGGAATAATTAAATAATTAGATAGTTAGTATTAGTTGTTAGTTGTTGGATGTCTAAATATTAAATGAAATGATTAGATCTTTTTATTACTTTAATCATTTTATTTGTCTATAAATAGGATTGTTATATTCATTGTAAATACACACAAAAATATGCAAATTCTCTCCTACTTTAATTTCTCTGAATTAAGAAAATAATAGAGAAATAATAATTTCCTATTAATATAAAATTAAGAGTTCATTTGGAGCAATTAAGAAGATATTCAAGATTATTATCAAGGTAAGTATTTACTTTATTTTATTAATATTCATTTAATTTATAACACATATTTCTTTTTGTCATTCGATTCATTCGATGTGGGAAGTGTAATGTGATGAGGCCAGTGACAGCCTCTCTACCCCATGGCTTGTGTTAAATTTCGGTTTGTAACATCATTAGCCTCAAAGTTTGTAACCTTACAATTATTTAGCTAATGGGTTGATTTCTATAATTATTTGTTGAATCTTGGAACAGTTTTCTTTCTCCTGTACTAGCTTGGATGGTGCCACTGCTGTGCTTGTTTCGAAACTTGGCGAATTCAATGACATGAAATGAACATTCAGATGTTGCAGTAGTCGTTGATTCGACGGCATTCGTCTAGACAATCCATTGCACCAACTGATTCCTGATCCGTCCTCACCACAAAATTGGACCTAAATTGGCAAGTCACAAATTGACCTCTGCTGAACATGACTCTTAACCACAATCTGCAAAAGAGCCTCGCTGTGCCAAAATGTTTATGTCCACTCACAGTTATAATTTATGCACATGGCCAAGTGATATATCGTTCTAACAGTGTAAATCTCAGTTTATTATGCTGCCAAACAAATTTTTCATATCCCTCCCGCAATTTATCTGAGTTCTATGTGATTGATGCGTTATTGATTATTGTTTTTCCTGTAATTTATCGCGTTCTGTTTGATTGATGAGTCAATCAATGACTCATCAATCACATAGATTGACGGATTTCTTGTGCTTCTGAATTGTGCATGTCATTTGCCTCTGTTTTACTTTCTAAAAATTGCTCTCAGCAGAACTCAGACGACGCATTGTCCAAGCGAAATGTTCATGAATCCATGCTAACTGGAGTTTCGCCCCTTTATATGCATTCATAGACTAATGTATCCAAGTATATTGTTTATAATTATTCTGTTTTAGGTGAGCATAAATTGATATTATGGAGGTCTTTTAAGAAAATAAGTATGGCTTTTTTATAATCTACGGAATTTCAAACCAAAACAAACCGAATTTATCGATCTCTTACCTTTTTGGATTTGTATAATTTGATAAATTACAGTTTCAAGATAATCCGACGATTGATTAATTATAGTACACTCCAGGAAATAAAAAAAAACTAGATCTTGTTATTTACTATTATTTTAGAAAAACAACTATGATAAAGTTCCAAGGCGGGTGGGTGTGAATAAATAATGACAGCAAAGAATGAGCATCGAATTTAGTGGAAGTGAAAAAACTCATTAAAATTTTTGTGTTTTAGAATGTGTTTTGCAAGTCAGCCAAGTTACCAAGGCTCCGTTTGGACACGTTTTTTTAAAACGTTTTTAGTGTTTTAAAGTTAAAAAAACTTAAATATGTGTTTGGATAAGATTTTTATAAATGATTTTGAAAATATTTTTAAAAAACTAGTTTTGAAGTACATTTTTTGAAAAACAAGTGAAATATGTTTTATAACGTTTTAGAATACAAAATATCGGTAAACTTTACACGAATGGTCAATTAAATTTTTTCTATTAGATTAATTTTTTGAATACTATTTTAATACTATATCTTACTTATAAATCATTTTCTAAACTTATCTAAATATTTTTAATTTAAATATTTTTATAAAATAGTTATCCAAACGTATACTTACTTTAAAAAAACTTTCAAAACATTTTACATGATTTTTTTAAAAACCTTTTGATAAAAATACTTTTATAAAACTTGTCCAAATGGAGCCCAATTGATAACAGAACTAGTTCAAGCTAATATCTTGAGCAATAAAATAAATTAAGCAAAATAAGCTCAATTGAACAGTGAACAAATATTATAAATGCAAGTAACATAAATCAGATGAGAGAAGATTTGTTTCTGGAAGTTTGAAGTCAATTTTCTACGCCTTCGCTTCTTCCGTTGTAGAAGGTAGTTCACTAGAAGACCTTAAATAAGATACATTATATCTTAAACCGATCACTCAGGCAACACCCGATCCGAACTCCTAATTTCTCTTCTGATAACAGCACATACACTGTTGATTACAAATAGTTCTAAGGCTTTCTACAAGTGTTCAACAGAACATAAACCTAATACTTTCAACTCTAAGTTGAAATAATTACACAAGATCTGAAAATGAACAATGAATTGTCTTCTGGAAGATTGAGTTTGGTTTCAAGTGTTTGATAGCTTAAATGATTGTTTGCTCGAATTCTTGATGTGTCTCTCAATAGTGCATGTTCTTGTTCAAATTTTACTCCTTTTATAGTCTTCGAATTCAAACGATAATAAATATTTACCTATAGACTCAGCCAATAAATCCTCATATGATTGCCTTCAAGTAATTAATGTGCATTTAATTCTTATTCTGCGTTACGTATTGCTTCACTAGATGCACATTCTTTTTGTTCAAACTAAGCTATTCTCGTACATTACCAACTCTGAAAAATACTGATTGTTTCCCTAATTTATTCAACGACTATAAAGATTGTCTCAAGTCAATGCCTCGAACTATGGTATAAGCTGAATCAAACGAAACTCGAATCTGATCTGGTCTCTGATCTGATTTGTTGTATTCTTAATTGAAAACTCAAGCCGATCTGATCTGTATTTCTAATTCGATCTGAACTATTCTTCTCATATATTACCGTGAATTGATCTGCTCTGAATTGTTCTAAGATCTGCTCTAGAACAAAGATGTCCTTACTGAATTAGCTCTGATCTGATCTGACTAAACTTGTTGAAAGGTTCAGCCTGATTGGTCTGTTTATTTCTGAGTTGATTTTATTAGCACCAAAAATTATGATTATTATATTTAACACCCGAGCACCGAAAAATGAACAGACAAAAATACAAAACCAAATACACGGTACTAATAGCGAGCTCAGTGAAATATTTTATGTTAAATGAAATAATCATCATAGAAATATTATTCTTCACTCCAAAACATAAAATTATTAAAAAATTAACTTGCATAAAAAAATAATTTATTCCAATATTAAATTCCAAAAAAAATTAATATTTATCCTACTTAATTTAACGCTGTAAATATAAACTTAAGGTGGATGGTTCTTACACTCGAAAAAGATTAGTGATACTCCCCTTAACTAGTTTTATTATTTGTCAGATTGAGTACCCAATTTTTAAAGAGTAGATCTTTGTGAGATGATATTAATGATCTATACTTGTGAAATAGGTCAATCCGATCCATATTTGTTACTAAAAAGATTAACATAAACAGTATTATATGTTAATGATTTAGTGTCGAGTCGAAGATTTATCTCAAAAATTGACTATAATACGTTCCGATAAAAAATCAATATTTTTAAAATTTCAAAATTTAATGAGTAAAAGTCATCACATCTTTTATAAAACTCACTTTATTTAAAAGTTAAACTTTTTAAAACTGCACAAAATATTAAACAAAAATCCGTTCATTCAATCTTTAACTCAATATTAATAACATAAATATGTTCTTTGAATCTTTAATTCAAGTTAAAATATATAAAAGATTTGGGAAGATCAATTTAACCGTGTAATGGACTATATTTCCTGTATAAGTTGGTTTGTTCTCTTTGGTTTATTTTGGGTGGTGATTTATTTATGGCTCCTAGAGTTATAATAATTAGGGATATAAATGAGTCGAACAATATCAAGCTTGAGCTCGGCTCGATAAGAATTTATATAGTAGCTCGAGCTTGATTTGAGCTTTCCTCATGAGATACGAGCTTGGCTCGCTTTGAAATTACTAAAGCTCGCAACTAGCTCAAACTCGGCTTGTTAATATTTCATTTATAGTTTTAAACGAGCTTCGCCCGAGTTCAGATAATTTTTAGGCTCGTGTAGATTTAGTCTTTTTGCTCGTTTCAATCTCATTAAACAAGCTAAGCCAAGCTCGAGCTCGATAGTTACATAAATGGGTCGAGGTCAAGCTCCTGAACAGCTATCGAACCTATAAATGAACGTGTTCACAAGCTCACAAAACGAATATCTTTAGACTTGAGTTCGACTCGATAAAAATGTCAAGTTCAGAATTGAGCTCAAACTCGAGTCAATAAGACTAACGAACGACCCGAAGTGAGATCTTTACTTAATCGAACCGTATAGGGTATACGTGGCTATGTTCATTTACATAATATTACACTATCTATTTAATTTCTCATAGACAAGCTTTCCCGAATAATTACTGTCCTTATAAATTTGTTTTAGGCCAAAAGATATTATTAGTACTCCACTAATCCATTTGTTAGCTAAATAATTATCAAAAATTTCAAAACAGTCGTGCTAATATTAAAACTTAATATTATTAATTATTATCTCAAGATTTTGTAGCGTATACAAAATGTTAAGAATTTTTTCTAAAGAAACTAATGTGATGGAACGAAACCGATGCCATATATCAGTTTCAAGATCGTAAAACCCAACAAACAACAGAATACGTGTATTAAAAAATGTTTCAAAAATAGCACGTAAAAACCACCTACCAGATCGCGCGTAAGCTGGTTCAGCTCGAAGCACCGCTACAAGCTGGTCCAGATCTCGTGCGATTTGGTCTGTTAAAACTTAAGCTGCAATAGCTCTGGTTTTTGAAGGATTTGTGCACAGAGAAAAAGATCAGGTAAAATATAAAATCATGCGGAAACAACCTGAACTACCCTCTGAAAATTGAAAGCTATTTAAACAAGTTTAAAGATATGTATGCAATGCAATGCAGAAAGCTGTAAATAAATGTGCGCTGTAATTTGTTTATGGAAGTTTGGAGCTGAATCTACTACGTCTCTCCTTTTTCACACAGAAAGGATCCACTAGAAGATTTGATCTTACACCTCGTGTACAGACCCGATCCAGCAGCCCTCAAGATGCGAGAACTCCTAGCCACAAATGCACACCAGCTCATAGGCTGTGTGTCCAACTAACACTTATTTTACGTCTCAGTGAGAAAGACTACAACAGGAACATGTTTAAGGTCTCTGTTCAAATACTACAAGGGAATTGGTTTTGTTTGTGGTTTTGATACACTCAACTAATCTAATCAGCTATCTCTCATATATGTGAGTGAATCGTGTGTGAGATTTATACAGTGTAAGTTCACTCTCAAATGTATTCTCACACATTGGGAAGTTGTCAGGCCCGATGCGTTAAAACATTGATTAATTACTCAATTAATCTTAATTACACGGAAGCTTAAAATATGGGCTAAAATTTTTCGTTTGGGCCTGAACTGGAAATCATCTCTTGAAATACAATCATACTTAAAATAAGGATTTGATTCGAAAATCCAAACAACAACAGTATACAGGTAATACAACAAATACAGAATACACCTAGGACTTCCCCGGGTACAAAATATCAATACATAAAGTATATAACTGAGACTCAAAATGGGGATCTACCAGCCGATGCTCCACTCGGTCCAGCTGGATTACCTGAAGATCCTGCAAAGGCCAACACAGACCAAAGTAGCCCAAAAAGGGAAAAACAAAATGAGGTCAAGTCTCAGTATGAAGAGCAACATACAACAGCTATCAGATACACATGCAACATATCATATCGTGTCATGCATGAGGGGTACCAAGAATCATCGGTAAGCAAGGCCCAACGACTCAGCTGTGCAATCAATCTCAATCAATCAGCAGAATCCAAATCACGGCGACTTCGCTGGCTATCGCGACTCAGTGACGACATTGGATTGATGTGCACGGCGACTCAGCCGGCAAATCGCGACTCAGCAATATCAGGTCTCAAAGAATACAGGCTCAATACGCTATGCGTGAATGCCAAGCAGAATCATGCTCACAACAGTGTATATAAATCACACGCATAACAATTAAAAGTACATAACCACCATCAAAACCAGCAATTCGGGCAGAATCAATCAAAGCTCACTCAAAGCTGATACCAACTCAGATATGAGCACTTCACCAGATCTGACTCCTCTTCGCTATACCATATCTGACTACCACTAAACGACGTCCTACAGGAATCCCGCTTACATCAAAACTGATACCAGCTCTGGCACATACCATCTCTCCGTTACTCAAATCTGGTACACACAGCTGCTCGCACTCGCTGGACAGATTTCGCTCATCCAGCGTCTATACTGGTAACCCAAAACGATGTCGCATCGTCTCCTCGCTCAGGACAACCAGCTTACTGCCTTCTCTCCCAGCTGGTATACAGCAACCAGCTCTCACCAAAGCTGACCCTCACCTGAACTCATCCAAATCCGAACCACGCACAATTTGCACATCCAGATCTGATCACACACACTGTCCAGATTTCGCTTCACCAACCAGCTTAGAGCAGATCGCGCACACTGACCAAATAGGAGCATCCAGCTCAGAGCGGAATGTACACAGGTTCCTCTACCACTAACTAAGGGAAAAGAAACTAGCTCTCACCCAGATATGATATCGAAATTCTGCTCACGCTCAACCAGTGTCTCAACTGGTGTCGTAAAACGACGTCGCACCGCCTCCAAATCTGGGAGACCAGCTCACGCGTGATCCCTTTTGTGTCCAATCCGAAAATAATCACAACTTACGCGATTAGCCCTTGCTATTTCCTCAAATATGCTCATAACATAATACTAATTAAACCCGTTAATTACAGTCCTCACAGAAGTGCTTCTCTCTAAGCTGGTATCTCGATGTCTTCCCAGGATTGTGCTGTCGAATGTGAATATCTAATTGAAGCTCTCCGCATGTGCACCAACCCACACCTGGGCACTGAACCAGCTTGCACATCAGCTGCCACCTGAGTGTGCAAACTCTCGACTATGCAATGTTCTCTGTTTTGTGTTGTGCATCACACTCTATCTTGTTTCTCTCTTCTCTTCTCTTATGTGTGTTCACATACACATTTCACTTCCCGTATAAAAAGCCTCTGATCTGAAATATCCGTTGGACACAAAGTTGTAGCCGTTGAAAATGCTTCTATAAAGTTCTGACATAGTTGTACCTTGTGTCATTTATCATTAAATACTTTGCAGGATTTATTGTCTTTGAGTTCTCTTCATTAAATGCTCTATAACTCTTGTACCTGATGTAGACAAGACAAACATATCAGTTTGAGCTAGATTAATCCAATCTTCGCATAGCTTATGTTGAAACTGATTTGTTTGTCTGATAGCTTTATCTGTTATCCGTGCTTGCATTTAAACTGTTATTTCTGCTCTTGAGATGATCTGTACTTGTCTTTGTTCTGTACTGTATTGTATTTTATCTGCTTGGGCGTTATCGACAAGTTCTGCATCAAGCTGGTTTGTCTCAGCTGGTCTCTAAGCTGTTTTCTTTTCCCCCACCTGGTCTCTTCTTTGATTATGTGTACTTGCTTGTGATCTTCCTCCACGACGGCATCCAAGAGTTTGTGATCCTCTACACTTGACAAATCTTGCACCAGTGATTATATCCCTTCTTGTTTGGACCATCTAAACTCATATGTTCTTCCTCTGATCTGATTCTGCGCTTGAATACTGAACCGCTATACTCCTGAGCTGAGCTGATTATAGTTACTCTCTGTGGTAAACTGAACCTGATCTTGCTCCAAGCTGGTGAACCAGCTTGGTGTCCTCTTAATCTGCTCTTGGTTCGAAGCTATCAGCTCGCTTTCATCTGCTACAGTACTAATCCGGTTCGCTGCTGAGCTGCTACAGTACTTTTCTTTTTCTTCTTATCTGATCCATCTCGCGACTATCTCTGTATAGTCTTGGACTTATGGAGACTGATCGAGTACACCCTGCTCTTGGATTTCTTCTTCTATAGCAACATAATTCTTCCTCATCTTCATCTTCATCTTTCACATCATCCACAATAAACTCATCTTTCTCATAAGCATCTAGCTTAACCAAATTCCCTGATCTGGTTTCCTCAATCTGATCTGGTTTGTTCTTCATCAGCTTGCTTCTAAGCTGCTCTGATTGTGACGGGGCTGCACAGTTGATTAAACTGTTAGAAATATACGAACAGGTTTTGTGTTCATCAAACTTCAGATGTGATATGTTTTACAGATCCAACATAATGTGTACATATATATATATATATATATATATATATAGTTTATTTATTACGCTCTTTTGCCTCAAATGAAAGCCATGAGATACCTATTAAAAAACTAATTTTTCTTTTTTGGTTTAACAAAACCACATGCTCGGTGAAAACTCCCTCTTGTTACTCTTTAGAAATAGTAAAATCAGTAAAACCCAAAGAAACCATAATATTTGCTTGTCTTGTAACTTAATATATTGCGTGATCAACTCTAAAGATTTTCATAAGAATTAAATGAACTTCTCAACAATAGGAAAAAAAAAAGAAGAAGCTTATGAAGTGTTTACCAAAAGTGTTTAGAAAGCACTTTCATGCACTTTGCAATAGAAGTGGTTTAGAGTATTCATGAACATTTTCTTAAATTATAACGATGCAGAACGCTTTTAATAAGTGTCTGTGAATACATCTTTTGATCCTATTTATGTTTCAATTTTTATAATTTATAATAAAAAGTATAAGTCACAAAAATATGTAAATCTTGCTTATTGCTTTTATTTAAATTACAAAAATTAAAGCATAACTATAAGCAGAAGCAGTATTCACCAATATTTTAAATTCTACTGTTATAATTCATAAAATTATTTGTTGCGGGCATTTTGACCATTGAGAGGATCTTTCCATAGTACAAGAGTATCATGAAGAACGCACATCTGGGTGTACTAGTTATCGTGCCAACGGTAAAGCTGGATAACCAAGTGAGGAGCTGATAATTGCTGAATAATCTAAGTAGTAAGATTCACCAATTTCAACTTCCCTAGAGCTTCTGTTAGCACAGTCAAGACAACAACTGGTTCTTGCCCCTGAGATATGGAATCGGGAATGGAATTTTCATTATGTACATGGGAGATCATGAATCTCTAATTACATCCAATTTCAAAAATAATCCCCAATCGTGTCATTTCTATAACATAATTGAATTGAAGTTGCATCAAAATATTCAGTGTCAAAATAGTCTTATGAATTAATAAAAACAGAAAAGGTAAAATTGAAAATAACAAAGATTTTCCTATTTTGCTGCAACAATTGTCCTAACAACGAAAATCATATATCTATCATATTTCTATAAGACTAGAAGATTCTTTGCTATTTTTAGTTTTTTGTAAGAGAAACAAATAAATTAAAATATTAAACTTAATTGTTTGGGCCCAATCAAAAGGAAAGGACCCTACAAAAATAAGCATATGCTGCTTATATGCAGCGAACACACGGTATTCTTTAGTAAAAGGCGAAAGAATAGTTCGCTTTGTGCTCACTGCACAGCTACATGATTATTGCAAGGTCCGAAGTTTGCTATTCATATGGTAGGCTCATATTTTTGTCATGCAATTTATACGATGTGGGAAATTGTAATGTGATAAGGGTAGTGGCCACCGCTCTGTCACATTTCGAATTTAGCATTATTAGCCTCAAAATTTGTAACTTTACAGTTATTAGTTAATGGTTTGATTTCTATTTATATTATGTTGAATCTTACAACAGTTTTCTTTCTCCTTTAACTAGCAGACAATCTTGGAATCGTGCCACTGCAGTGCTTGTTCGAAACTTGACGAATTGCATGACATGAAGTGAACATTCAGATTTTGCAGTAGTCGTCGGCATCCGTCTATACATTACATTGCACCCAGTGATCCTGATCCGTCCCTCGCCGCAAAATTGGTGGTAAAGAAAGTGGTTGGCAAGTCACAAATTGACCTCTGCTACACATGACTCTTAACCACAATCTTCAAAAATGTCTCGTTGTGCCAAAACATTTCTGTCTGCTCGTAGTTATAATTTATACACATAGCCAAGTGATATATCGTTCTAACAGCGTAATTCTCAGATTTGTTATGTTGCCAAACCGATTTTGCATGTCCTTCCTGCAATTTATCTTAGTACTATATGATTGATGAGTCATTGATTAATGTCTTTCCTTTATGCTCCGTTTGGTAGGTAGGATGTGATTGATAATGGATAATTAGATTGAGTGATAAAGTTAAAAAACAATGGGATATTTCATATTTGAAATTTAGGGACTTGTGTTTGGTTCGATTTTAAACAGAAGGATTAAACACCGTAGCAGTATGTCTTTTACCAAAATAACCTTAACATAGAAGATAACCCAATCAATGGTCACTCCTTATCAGCCGTCGGCTAAGAAAACTCTATACCTGAATTTAGTAACGAGCATCACTGTTTCAAGGTAAAATTGCAATCCATCGTCTCCAAAATTTCCCAAATTTCTACCCGATTCCCCTCCGTAGTTCAAGGTCGCAGCTGAAGAACAAGAAGAACTAATTGACCGATCTAACAGTGAAGAGCCAGATCTACCTTTCAATGTCCTCCCCACGGAAACGGTGTACATGATTTGATAGAGCTGTTGGTTCTTTGGTTATCAGGTTTGGTTTTTTGTTTAAGGCAGTTTGATACAGCCGCAGTCGACCGGTGTATGTTGTTTCAATTTTCTTCACATGTTTTCTCCTTCTGATTACTTTGATACGGCTGTTAACGTCATCCACTGTTATCTGTTTTTTGTTTCTGTTTCTATTCCATTCTGAAAGCATTCTTGGTATACACTGTTAATGTGCTTGCAAGTCTATCATATATATGAAGTCTATTTACATAAATATTTTGAGCAGACAAATGATTTAGTCAGGATGTTGGAAAGATATAACAATATAGTTTGAAAGTAGGAGTGCGGTGCTACCTTCTTTGATTTATTTGAATCCTTACTCATGCAATGTTAGAAGAAAATTGTTCGATTGAGCCAAGTCAGTATTAGTTAAATATTGGGCTCCTTCAGTCTACCATGGCTGAGTTCTTTTTTTGTTCTCTCATTCTAATACTAGTATATTACACATGACAGATATTCGAACATATATGTGTTTAAATTGTGTAACCTATGAATTAGCTTTTCATGTGTTTTGGAAGAAGCTCTTTAGTACAGAGAGTCATGTTATTCGTTTTTATGTAATGTCAGGTCCCGTTGTCAGGCCCCGTGCTAATTACCAATAATTAACACATAATAAGCGCATAATCACGGAAGCTTAAAATCAGGGCTTAAAAATTTTTCGAAATACAAAGGCCTGAACTTCAAATCATACGTTCAAAATATCCGATATTCAAAATATAAGTTAAATCAACTCAATACAGCAAGCAACCACATAGATCAATTCGAAAGATAGATCCCCAAATACATGATAACACGGGGCATCCCCCGGTTCAATACATATAATAAATAAACTGGGACTCAAGGATGCGGGGATCGACCAACTGAACTTCCACTCGGTCCAGCTTGGTTACCTGAAACTCCTGCAAATGGGTAACACAGACCCAAACAACAAAGCAGGAAAAGAAATACGAGGTCAAGCCTCAGTACGAAGAGCTATCAAAGCAGAAAACATACAACAAGCTATAATCAATGCTATGAATGCATGAGGGCTATCAAGAAATCGGATAGCTAGACCAGTCTATCAACTGGCAACTCAAATCAGCCTCTATACCACGGTCTATCAACCGGGAAATCATCGGTCCGTGATCATCGGGGCCCGTCAGCCCATCACAGCGCGGTGGTAGACACTCGAATCCGGTAGTCACCACTCCGACGATAGCGTTGGACTTTTCGGGCACGACTCAACAGTCGGCCAGTCACAACGTGGCACCCAATCAGGTAATCAAATCAATCTGTCAAAGGCTCAATATGTATGCATGATGCCAATCAATATCAATGCTCAATGCATACAATGTATAATACGTGAATCAAAACATAACTCAATCAATTCCAGCATGTAAACTCACGTAAGCCACATAACAGCAGTTCACAACATCAAATCATAGTCATGTTCACGCTCAAACTGCTAAGAGCTGCTCAATTCGTACCTTTCTTCTCAATTTACCTAACAGATTTCCTCCCGGCTCAAATCACGCAGCAGGACACCTCCGGGAAACTGAAATCTGTTACAACATAGCTAAAATCTTAGCTTAATTCTACTGCCCAAAACGCTAATCCTACGACCAGAAGCATAATTCAATTCCTACACTTCCACGCAGGCATTAATTACTAAAAACCTGTAAACTCACCCACATAACAGCAGTTCACAACATCGAAATATAGTCATGTCCACGCTCAAACTGCTAAGAGCTGCTCAATTCAATCCTCAATTCCTCAATTTACCTAACAGATTCTCCTGGCTCAAATCACGCAGCAGAGACTTCCTGGAAGCTCAAATCACAAGCTTAAAAGAACCAACTGCTGAATCTACTCCACGCAGCCCGCAATTCACGAACGAGCAGGGCCTTCGGAATTCTCAACTCGACGCTCCAAATTTCCAAACTAGCATCAATGGAAAGAGCAAGTCTCAAAGAGTCCAGCGCCACCAAGAATATCAAAAACGAAGGCTGGAATCGACAGGAAATGGCGATAGAAGAAGATGGTGAACAGTAACTCGTCGAGGGTTTGAAGGAGAAGAGATAAGAGATGTCTGGCTCAAAAATAATCTAAGTGTCGATCAACACTTCTATATATACCTCTTCAAATCTCACCTGCTGATTCATACAATTCAGCCAAAGAAACCAGCAGGAAGCAATCAGCAGCAACCCTCTATTCCTTTTCGTAAAATTCAGCAGCAACTAACAAATCAACAACCGCGCGCTAACACTGCAAAACGACACCGTTCTAACTAATCTAAACGACGCCGTAGCAAAATCAGCAGACAACAACTCTCGCAAGCAAAACCTCAATCCTCACACCCGTGCTAATTACTCAAGATAATAGCATATCATAAATAAGCTGGGACTCAAGAAAACGGGGATCGACCAGCTGAACCTCCATTCTGTCCAGCTTGGTTACCTGAAGACCCTGCAAATGGGTAACACAGACCCAAACAACACAAAGCAGGAAAACAAATACGAGGTCAAGCCTCAGTACGAAGAGCTCTAAATAAACAGCAACTCATAAACATGTTGTCAAGAGAAATCGGATATCAAGACCAGTAAATCAACTGGCAGTCAAATCTGTCGAGCCTCTATACCACGCACAGCAAGTCAGTCGATGAAAATCATCGGTCCGTGATATTCAGGGCCCGTCAGCCCATCACAGCTCGGTCATTTCTCGGGTTCGATACATAATAAAATAACTGGGACTCATGGAAACGGGGATCGACCAGCTGAACCTCCATTCTGTCCAGCTTGGTTACCTGAAGACCCTGCAAATGGGTAACACAGACCCAAACAACACAAAGCAGGAAAACAAATACGAGGTCAAGCCTCAGTACGAAGAGCTCTAAATAAACAGCAACTCATAAACATGTTGTCAAGAGAAATCGGATATCAAGACCAGTAAATCAACTGGCAGTCAAATCTGTCGAGCCTCTATACCACGCACAGCAAGTCAGTCGATGAAAATCATCGGTCCGTGATATTCAGGGCCCGTCAGCCCATCACAGCTCGGTAGTAGACGCTCGAATCCGGCAGTCACCACTCCGATGATAGCGTTGGACTATTCAGGCACAACACATCAGTTGGCCAGTCACAACGTGGCTCTAATCTCGAGTCATCAATCAATCAATCTGGCTCAAGATGTATGCATGAATGCCAAGAAATTCATATCAGATTTTATATGTAAACAGCACATACAAATCAGTAATTCAGGCAGTTCACATATTTCACAGATTCACATAAGCCCGACTCAAGACTCAGATACTCGCAGGTTATGCTCGAAGCTGTTAAATCACGCTCAATCGTACCTTCAACAACTGAATTCTACCTCAACAGATTCTCACAAAGGCACGGTACAAACAACCGAAGCAAGTCAGCTTCCTCTCGCTACCAAATTCACGGCAGGGACTCCCTGGACTCAAATCTGTACCAGGTATCTAACAATCAGTTAAATTCGAACTCAACATCTACAGTTCTAAGGTCCAGTAGCATAATTCAACTACCGAATCCTACAGAGTACTTCTCAACTCTAAAACTTGGCAAGGAATCACTTACCCAAAATCGCACAACACCCAAAGAACGCTCTGTCAGATTTCTCCAGAAATCTTCGCACACCAGCAGCTTCGCATTCTAATTCACAAGTCGTTCTACAGCCTATAATGGGTAACAATCGAAAGAGAAAGTCTCAAGGATTCCAGCGCCACCAAAATCGCTCAAATCATAGTCGGAGAACGGCGACAATCGGCGGTAATTAAATCACGGTGAACAGTGGCTAATCGAGGGTTGAAGATAGAGATAAGAAATATCGGGTTCAGAATAATTCTAAGTGTCGATCAACACTTCTATATATATATCTCTCAATTCACCAGCTGCTGCTCACTAAAATCAGCCGACATCGTATCAGCAGGGTATCTTACGACTGGTATTCACATCCTCTATAACAAAAACCAGCCGCAACAACTATTCGCAACATAAAACCAAAACAATACCAAAACGACATCGTAGCAACTAATCAAAACAACGTCACAACGCTCCACCAGCTGATATCAAATTCCATGCGAAACAACCACCAGCTGGTCACGCTATAAAACTCAAAACGATGACGTAACAAGGTTCCCGTTAACAAAGGTAAAACGACGTCGTCTAACTAGCAACAGCTGGTCACTCAAACTCAAAACGCTGCGTTTCATCTTAACAGAACGACGTTGCTTCATCATCAGCGACTGGTTCTTCAACCCAACAGCTGGTCATTCAGCTGGCACAATTCTCACAACGCAACAGCTGATAGCGCTACATCTACATAGCGAAACGACGACGCATCACTCATTAGCTACAGTACCGTTGACTCGCATTGACGTCTAAAATGCGCTGCGTCTGGTTCCTTGCATTAGCGCTACGGCTGGTTTTCACGAAACGACGACGTTTTACTCCCACACCATCAACTGCTGATCAGCTTTCACCAGCTAGCGCTACAGCTAAATTCTAACGTCTGAATTCTACTGGAATCAGATTTCTCTCGAAAAACCCTCAAAATTCACGCGACTAATCCCAAATCAATTCGATTAATCACTAATCAAAAATCTGATTCCTCACATTCTCCCCACCTTAAGGGATTTTGTCCTCGAAATCAAAGGCAAACTCAGAGAAAATTTCAATCAATTCATTCCAACAACAAAATACAAAACAGCAATTCAGCTGATACAACCCAAGAGTTCAAGATAACTGGGTAATCAACAAATATCAACTAGGGAAAACACAACCAGAACCGAAATCTAACACAACAATCTACTCAAACAGATGCGGCCACTCACGCTGCATCTTCTCTTCCGGTTCTCAAGTTGCTTCTTCTTTGCCATGCTTGCTCCATTGGACCATCACCAACGGAACTACTTTGTTCCTCAGTTGTTTCTCCTTTCTATCCAAAATCTGCACTGGATATTCAACATAACTCAAGGCAGAATCCAGCTCCACTTCATCCGTTCTTAACACATGGGATGGATCTGGCTCATATTTCCTCAACATTGATACATGAAAAACATCATGCATCGCTGCTAATTCAGCAGGCAGCCTCAATCGATAAGCCAACTTTCCAATCCTCTCAAGAATTCAAAGGGACCAACGTATCTAGGAGCTAATTTGCCTTTAAATCTGAAGCGCATCACGCTTTTAAAAGGAGAAACTTTCAAGAATACTCTATCGCCAACCTCAAACTCTAACGGTCGACGTCTTTGGTTAGCATAGCTAGTAAATCTATCTTGTGCAGCCTTCATTCTACTTCGAATCAAGTCGATCTGATCTTTCATGTGCTGCACAAATTCAGGGGTAGAAAGTTGCCTCTCACCCACTTCTGCCCAACAGATCGGAGATCTGCCTTACGACCATACAATGCCTCAAATGGAGCCATCCCGATAGTCACCTGGTAGCTGTTGTTATACGAAAACTCAACTAACGACAAAGAATCCTGCCAGCCACCACTGAAATCCATCACTACTGCACGCAGCAAATCCTCTAAGGTCTGAATGGTCCACTCAGACTGACCATCTGTCTGTGGGTGATAGGCTGTACTCATAGCCAATCTCGTTCTCATCGCTACTTGCAGACTCTTTCAAAAATGAGAAGTGAATCTTGGATCTCTGTCAGACACTACGAAACAGGCAGTCCATGCAATCTAACCACATGATCGATATACAATTTCGCCATTTTCTTCATTGAACACCTCACGTCATAGGGAATGAAATGGGCTGACCTTGAAGTCCGATAGGCTGTACTCATAGCCAATCTCGTTCTCATCGCTACTTGCAGACTCTTTCAAAAATGAGAAGTGAATCTTGGATCTCTGTCAGACACTACGAAACAGGCAGTCCATGCAATCTAACCACATGATCGATATACAATTTCGCCATTTTCTTCATTGAACACCTCACGTCATAGGGAATGAAATGGGCTGACCTTGAAAGTCTATCAATCACCACCCAAATCACATCCCCTACTCGATCGAGGTAGATGAGTCACAAAATCCATGACGATGTGCTCCCAATTCCATTGGGGCACCTCCAAACTCTGTAGCAATCCACCAGGTCTCATCCTCTCAGCCTTGACCTGCTGGCAATTCAGACATCTAGCAACAAAATCAGATATGTCGCTCTTCATGCCTGCCCACCAATAGTGAGACTTCAAGGCATGGTACATCTTTCTTTCACCCGAGTGCACACTGTACTGACTACAATGTGCTTCGTTCATGATGGTCCCTTTCAAATCAGTCAAGTTCGGAACCACCAATCTTCCTCAAAATCTCAGACATCCATCTGAAGAAACAGAGAAATCATCAGACTGACCACTTCGGGCTTTAATCTTCAACTCATGAATATAAGGATCAGTCATCTGCGCCTCCCTGATGTCATTCACAATATGCGGTTCTACTTAAATCGAAGAAACCATAAAGTACTGATCACCCGGCTGGAAACGCCAACCAGAAGTACTCAACTGCTCATAGACTTTAGAGACACTCAAAGACGAAAGCATCGCAGGCTGGGTCTTCCTACTCAAGGCATCAGCAACCGAATTCATCCGCCCAGGCTGGTACTGAATCTCACAGTTAAAGTTCTTGAGCAATTCCATCCATCGTCGTTGCCTCATATTCAAATCGGACTGCGTGAAGATATACTTCAGGCTCTTGTGGTCGGTGTACACCACAAATTCTTCACCATACAGATAATGTCGCCAAATCTTCAAGGCAAACACTATCGCAGCCAGCTCCAAATCATGAACAGGGTACCTCGTCTCGTGAGGCTTCAGCTGTCGAGACGCATAAGCAATCACGTACCCGTTCTGCATCAACACACATCCCAAACCATTGAGAGAAGCATCGGAGCACACCACAAATCTTCCGGATCCAGACGGTAGAGCCAAAACAGGAGCAGTAGTCAACTTCTCCTCCAACGTCTGAAAACTGAACTCGCACTCGTCAGTCCAAACAAACTTCTTATCCTTCTGAGTCAACTGAGTCAAAGGCTTGGCTATCGAAGAGAACTTCTCGATAAAACGCTTGTAATAGCCAGCCAATCCCAAGAAACTGCGGATCTCTGAAACGTTCCTAGGTCTCTCCCAGTTAAGAACTGCTTAGGCCTTACTCGGATCCACCGAAATCCCTTGCGCCGAAATCACATGACCCAAAAAGATAATCCGATCAAGCCAAAATTCACACTTACTGAACTTGGCGTACAATTGCGAGTCCCTCAATCTCTGCAACACCAGTCTCAGATGCTCCTTATGCTCTCTCAAGCTCCTCGAATACACTAGGATGTCATCTATGAAGACTATCATGAACCGATCGATGTACTCTCTAAAGACGCGATTCATCAAATTCATGAAAACAGCTGGGGCATTCGTCAACCCAAACGGCATGACCAGAAACTCATAATGCCCATATCGAGTACGGAAAGCTGTCTTCGCCACGTCAGCGTCTCTAATCCGCAACTGGTGATAACCAGAGCGCAAATCAATCTTTGAGTAAACGATCGATCCCTGCAACTGATCAAACAAGTCATCAATCCTCGGCAAAGGATACTTGTTCTTCACCGTCGCTTTATTCAACTGTCGAAAATCCACGCACATCCTCATAGACCCATCCTTCTTCTTTACAAAAAGAATAGGAGCTCCCCAAGGCGACATACTCGATGATGAAGCCTTTCTCCAAGAGATCTCTCAACTGATCCTTCAGCTCTTTCAACTCTGCGGGCACCAACCGATACGGAGCTCTAGAAATCGGGGCGGTACCGGGAACCAACTCAATGCTGAAATCGATCTCACGTCTTGGAGGGAATCCAGGAATCTCATCTGTAAACACGTCGGGAAACTCTCGTACGATCGGAATATTGCTCAACTCCAATCGCTGCTCTTGGGAAACGTCCAGCGCGTAAATCATGAATCCAGCATTATCGAGCGATAGCAGGCTAAACATCTCCCTGGCGGACACCAGTGGAATCTTCAAGCGCGAATCAGCACCGTAGACTCCCACTTCTCACCCTAGTCAGGGCGAAATCTCACCACACCATGAAAACGTCAACAGTAGCCTTATAGCTAGACAACACATTCATCCCCAAGATGCAATCAAAATCTCTCATTCTCAAAACAATCAGATTGGTAACCAAAACTTGCTCATCAAATCGAAGCACACAATCCAACACCACTTCACGGGACCACAGATTCACACCAGCAGGGGTAGACACGGAAACAACATCATACAATGGGGAAGAACTCAACCCATACTTACAAACAAACAACTCAGAAATAAAAGAGTGTGATGCACCAGTGTCAAATAGAACTCTCGCAGGATAATCAAAACAAAGCATGTACCAGGCGCCTCCTCAGCCTGCTCTCTCGTCAAAGCATTCGCCTGAGCCTTCTGCGGAATCTGGAACGGAGGTCTCAAAGGTGCTCCAAATCTAGAAGGCTCACGGGGTTGGAATCCAGATCACTGGGTAGGGGCAGGAAACTGCGGTCTCTGAGAAGAACCACCAGTTGAACCCTACTGTGAAGGAATCGAAGTCTGACCCCTCAACAAAGGACACACTCTCACAAAATGTCCTGGCTGTCCGCAGTTACGGCAGGACCCCTGAACTCCTCGACACTGCGAAGTAGGATGCCTCCCTCCGCACTGTCCACACGACATGCCACTAGAACCGCTGCCAGAACTAGAACTCGCAGAACCAGAGGAACTCGAATCCGCCTTCTTCTTAAACTGTTTCCCTCGAGATCGAAACCTTTGGCGATTCGACTGCTGCTACTGCTGCGACCCCTGAGGAGAATAGAAAGATTGCGATGCATCCTGAACAGGCTGATAGGTGCGTCCAGTAGTGGGCTGAATCGAAGCCTCAACCTCCATCAAACTCTCCTCAATATCCACCGCTCGGTTCACTACATCAATATAGGTCGCAGGTGACCCAGACAAAACCATCCGGTACAGATCAGGCCTCAAGCCCTTCATAAATTTGTTCCTCTTCGTTCTCTCTTGGTTGGAAACGTGTGGTACATAGACCAAAAGTGCAGAAAACTGCCGGGCATACTCAGCCACTCGCATGCTGCCCTGCTTCAGATTATCGAACTCTCGCTCCCGGCTGTTATAAAAAGAATCCGGGGTATACTCCTGTCTAAATGCCTCATAGAAGCTCTCCCAGGTGATCACAGTCCCACTATCACGAAGGATACGAGAAGTACCTCTCCACCAGCGTTGTGCATTGTCTCTCAGCTGCAACACCGCCAGCTTCAGTCTCTTCTCGGGAGCGTACTCCAGAGTATCAAACAACTCCTCCATCTGAGCTAACCAAGCCTCAGCCATCGCACCACCCTCTGCTGCAGAAAACGTCGGAGGGTTCGTTCGCTGAAACCTAGCTAGGACCAACTCCATCTCGTCTATCTGTCTAGTAACATCCTCAACTTGATGAACATCATCATCACTACCTGCCCTAGACTCCTCCACAGTACGTCTAGTTGTCCTACCCCTTCATCTTCTCGGCGGCATCTAAACAAATCTAGAGGTAAGATCTCACAGCAGATAGATATATCACATAGACAGATAAAAGATCACATAAGTCACAGAGTCAATCAAAATCAAATCAAAACTCTGTGCCTAGATTCGAGTGTGATCAAAGGAAATCGAGCTTATCTCAGTTTAAGCTCTGATACCAAAAATGTCAGGCCTCGTGCTAATTACTCAAGATAATAGCACAATTAAGCACATAATCACGGAAGCGTAAAATCAGGCTTAAAAATTTTCGAAATCAAATGGGCCTGAACTCAAAACATACATTCAAAATATTCATAATCAACATACGAGTTGACTCAAACTCATATAAAACAGGTAAAATCAATATTCAATTCAAAATACAGATCTCCAAATACAATAAAACACAGGGCATCCCCCGGTTCAATACATATCATAAATAAGACGGGACTCAAGAAAACGGGGATCGACCAGCTGAACCTCCACTCTGTCCAGCTTGGTTACCTGAAGATCCTGCAAATGGGTAACACAGACCCAAACAACACAAAGCAGGAAAACTAATACGAGGTCAAGCCTCAGTACGAAGAGCTCTAAATAAACAGCAACTCATAAACATGCAGTATCTAAATTCATGAGATGCATGAGGCTGTCAAGAGAAATCGGATATCAAGACCAGTAAATCAACTGGTAGTCAAATCTGTCGAGCCTCTATACCACGCACAGCAAGTCAGCCGATGAAAATCATCGGTCCATGATATTCAGGGCCCGTCAGCCCATCACAGCTCGGTAGTAGATGCTCGAATCCGGCAGTCACCACTCCGATGATAGCGTTGGACTATTCAGGCACACACATCAGTTGGCCAGTCACAACGTGGCTCTAATCTCGGGTCATCAATCAATCAATCTGGCTCAAGATGTATGCATGAATGCCAATAAATTCATATCTGATTTTATATGTAAACAGCACATACAAATCAGTAATTCAGGCAGTTCACATATTTCACAGATTCACATAAGCCCGACTCAAGACTCAGATACTCGCAGGTTATGCTCGAAGCTGTTAAATCACGCTCAATCGTACCTTCAACAACTGAATTCTACCTCAACAGATTCTCACAAAGGCACGGTACAAACAACCGAAGCAAGTCAGCTTCCTCCCGCTACCAAATTCACGGCAGGGACTCCCTGGAACTCAAATCTGTACCAGGTATCTAACAATCAGTTAAATTCGAACTCAACATCTAAAGTTCTAAGGTCCAGTAGCATAATTCAACTACCGAATCCTACAGAGTACTTCTCAACTCTTAAACTTGGCGAGGAATCACTTACCCAAAATCGCACAACACCCAAAGAACGCTCTGTTAGATGTCTCCAGAAATCTTCGCACACCAGCAGCTTCACGTTCTAATTCACAAGTCGTTCTACAGCCTATAGTGGGTAACAATCGAAAGAGCAAGTCTCAAGGATTCCAGCGCCACCAAAATCGCTCAAATCATCGTCGGAGAACGGCGACAATCGGCGGGAATTAAATCACGGTGAACAGTGGATAATCGAGGGTTGAAGATAGAGATAAAAAATATCGGGTTCAGAATAATTATAAGTGTCGATCAACACTTCTATATATATATCTCTCAATTCACCAGCTGCTGCTCACCAAAATCAGCCGACATCGTATCAGCAGGTATCTTACGACTGGTATTCACATCCTCTATAACAAAACCAGCCGCAACAACTATTCGCAACATAAAACCAAAACAATACCAAAACGATATCGTAGCAACTAATCAAAACGACGTCACAACGCTCCACCAGCTGATACCAAATTCCATGCGAAACAACCACCAGCTGGTCACGCTATAAAACTCAAAACGACGACGTAACAAGGTTCCAGTTAACAAAGGTAAAACGAAACCGTTTAACTAGCAACAGCTGGTCACTCAAACCAACAGCTGAACCAAAGCGTTACACTCAAAACGCTGCGTTTCATCTTAACAGAACGACGTCGCTACATCATCAGCGACTGGTTCTTCAACCCAACAGCTGGTTATTCAGCTGGCACAATTCTCACAATGCAACAGCTGATAGCGCTACATCTGCATAGTGAAACGACGACGCATCACTCATTAGCTACAGTACCGTTGACTCGCATTGATGTCTAAAATGCGCTGTGTCTGGTTCTTTGCATTAGCGCTACAGCTGTTTTCACGAAACGACGGCGTTTTACTCCCACACCATCAACTGCTGATCAGCTTTCACCAGCTAGCTCTACAGCTAAATTCTAACGTCTGAATTCTACTGGAATCATATTTCTCTCGAAAAACCCTCAAAATACATGCGACTAATCCCAAATCAATTCGATTAATCACTAATCAAAAATCTGATTCCTCACATGTAATCTTGTAAACCAATAGCTATCATCATAACTCTCACGTTGGACAACATATGAGTAACCATCCTAAAGAACATATAGGTTTGCCGTGGCTACGCCTAATGTGTTAACTTGTCATATGATATGCTTACATTATCGTTTCAGATTGAAAGTCTGCTCAGAAGTTGCAGCGTGACACAACGATCGTGGCATACTCATCGTGTTAATACCCCTCACACCCAGTGCACAATGGTGTATTTCGTACCTTGTCTTCTCCATTTGATATGTGAAAGCTTATATGCGAGTAGAAATATGTGTTGTTACAACATGTACGCATGTAATGCCTATCTGTCATTGAAATCATGTAACTGCTTTTAAATGCCTATATGTGCTGTTACAACATGAAAGCTTATACCGGGTATGTTTCTGTCTGAAATTATTCCCGAAGTAAATGCTCGAATATGTATATGTAATATCCAAAGACATAAGGTATGCTTCATGTCAGTGTTCATTAGAAATGTGAAAGAAATTGGTTGTGTGATATGTTTTCATGATACGTATCTAAATAACAATAAATTGTTTAAAATAATATGGTGCATTTCAGCCGAAATCATACGTAGTTTTTGTTGGACGAGAACCCGATGTGTACGACAAATGGTCTGAAGCTAGCGAACAAGTATGTGGTTTCCGTGGAGCATGTTATAAAGGGTATGAAATCAATAAAGAAGCAGAAGAAGCTTTTCGTTCATTCTTGCAAGAACCGATGCCACACGCATCCACGAAAAATGTGAATGTGCAAAAACAAGTACGACATCTACATCAAGACCCCATCGAGCAAAGAATTCACAGAAGTTGGTAAAGGTCTTACGAGATTTAACAGTTGAGATTCACAACCATGCTGCCAGAATGGAGAAGGTAGTTGAGGAGATTGGAGAGATACTTGATGATATGCAACTTAGTGATGAAGAGTAGATTGCGGAAACATGTTTGTGTTTTAGTGCAATGTTTTGAGTTGTATTGATCTATTATCGCACCAATGTATTATTTATAACTGTACGCTGATGTTGTAACTGACTGTGTCAGTGACAAATGGATTTTGTGTTAGCCCATAACATTTAGGTATTACTTAGAAAAATATTTAATTCATCCATCGTAAGATCACTGTACTCTTCCATCTGTATGACAAGTTATTACTCCAAAAAGAGGTAACGAACTAGCATATGTATTCCCTTCCTTGTCCAATAATTACTAACATTGCCAAATACTAATAACATTGTTGTTATTTTTGCAGAGCATGAGAGCAATAAGACATCGCATCTTGTGGACCTAATTTTTTCGGTTTAAGGTTCTGACGAGTCAGTACCTGCTGTTGCAGCGGCAATTCAAGATCTGGAGGTATAGTGTTCTTCCAGATTGCTGAATGTGCAATGCGGTTCACATTAGTATAGTTATGTTTTGTCTAAAATTTAGAACTTTGGAATAATCTCTCATTCTTTTGCTATTTATGCCGTGGTATCATTTCTATTCAAATTGAGAGGTATTATTTTCAGAAGTGTGATTCGCCAAACACGGTACACAACCATTTATTCTGTATCAGTCAGAGTTCATTCTGTGCATATCATTTATTCCGTGCAGTAATCTGTCATTCTTTTTCTGTGCATATTAATGAGATGCAGTAACACACGGTTACAGAGCTACAGGTACACAACCATTTATAGAGCAGAGTTTTTTCTAATCACTATAGATCATTCTGTGCAGTAATCTCTCATTCCTTTTTTTATGATGTATAATGAGATGCAAAAGTTATATTGTGTAATAAATGAGGTAGCCTTTTGTTGAAGGTTTATTTTAATGAGGTACAGCTAAACAACCATTGACTTGTAGTGTCAATTTGAAAAGATTGATTGAGCACCTATTTATTACCAGTTGGTGGTAACATTAATCATCCAAGCAACTTAAATAGTTCTCCAGTATTCTGTTTTAGGAACACACGGTTTTTTTTTATGTTTGTTTCATTGTGTTTTGAACAGGTTGAGAAAAATGGTTGTAGCTTCCAAAATTGGTTCGGAAGAAACCGTTACAAGCAAATATGTTGTACCTCTAATTGATTTGTCTTCCGATGACGACGAACGGCACAATGGTGAAGTTAAGTCGTGTGGTAGAAAGACGAAGTTGGGAAACATGGGTATACATTCACCCGTGCGCATACCAAATGTAAAGAGGATGAAGTTCTCCGAGGAAACAAAAATACCTTTCAAGACAACAGATATGAAAAAGCTTAGTGCCAAGGACAACACCGATGACGAACAAAAGAGGCATGGACCATCAGCTGCCATTATCATCGACATCTCAGATGATTCTTCTGGCTAACTTTGTTGTTGCAACAGTCCAGCGAAGGCATATGCTATCCGTCGTTATATTGATAATGTGTAATATCTATAAAAGTGTAGTTTTGTGTACCATGGTTTAGGAAATTATGTAAATTTTAGCCATGGTGTTTTTCTGTACCTTAGCTGGTACTACTTGGAACATGTACTATTTTTTGTGACGATGTGTACATGTCATTTTTAGCAGTTTATGTTATTAAAAGATTGTTATTTTGAACATTTACTTTTTTTGTGTCTACTGCCTCACAATTTAATGAAGTGGTGATTATCAATTTCTAAATGTACCTACTGCCTCACAATACTTGGCCAATTGTATTCAAAAACATATTCTTTTGTCAGCATCAGACAATTTAAAAATCAAGACTCACAATATGTTAATCAAAAGTATAAGTACAGAATTGATTCCTATGCATTTTGTATTCATTTTGTCTGGGGAAAATAAGTCTGCAAATTTACTGAATACGTAGTTTACAGAAGTTGCAACTGGCACTGCTATAGCATACAGCCTCCCAGTTGGTTACCCTTACACAAGTTATAACATAATAGCAGACTCATGTTCGCAATTCATACAACGTGAAGAACTAGGTGTATTGCAAAAAACATGTCGTGTGGAATCAAAATGAAAAGATAAGCAACATTATATGATGTAGTAAATCTTATCAGATGAATAAATTAAGTACAACACCTCATAATATTCAGTGATGAATGTTGCAGCTTATAATGAGGCAGGACATTAGATGCTATATCATGGAAATGGTAATTGGATTTTAGCAAGACAACGGCACAAATGTGTATTAAAAACAGCTTCCCAGCAACCTTTGCCATCTCAAATGAACCCCTAAAATCCACCTTAATTTAAGAATAACAAGTGTACGTGATACATTCAAATATGAACAGTATCACAGTTTAACAACATGTGAAGAAACAGGACAACAAGCAAGATTTAAGAAAAAAGGTTGACAAATCCAGCACAATCGCTATTTATTCATGCTCCAAGCTTCAAACTCAGAATCCGGTACAGAAAATATCCAAGTGTTTCATAGTTTTGTTCTCCGCGGAAATATCCCATCACACATAGAGCAAACTAAGAATCAAAGTCCTTCCCAGCAATAGAAGAATGCAAACTCAAAATCAATTTCCTTCTCCATAGCCAACTGCTTCAACACTCGAATTGGAATCCCTCTACAAGTCTTCCAAGTATTTTCATTATGTACATCAGACAATAGTGTCCTTTAAATAATACAGAACCTAGTGACAGTAACTCATGATCAAAATACAGTATGTAAATATGAACAGGACACAAACAATTCATTGATTTAGTGACACTATGTCAAAGGTATAATATTGCAAAACCAAGACAAAAGAGCAAAATATAGTACAACAACGTTCTTGTAATCTTGCAATTTACACATATAGTACTACAAAACGGCACACGATATGAACACTGTCGAATACAGTTGCACCATATACAAGACTTAACATAGAGTCATCCAAAAATTTAGATAGAAGGCCACTACTTAGCTACCGTCAATCGCCACGAAGTAACCTTTTAACCAAGCTTAGTTTTCCTTTGTCATTTAAACGCTTAAATAAGGCCAAGTTGTTGTGATTGTTGAATAACAGTTGAGTTGCAATAACCTGTTCGTCCTCAGATAGTTCATTCATCCCTCCCAACGCATCCAAAACCACGTCCTGCGCATCTGATAAATTTTCAGGAGCTGCAAGTTGCTTCACCAAATCATTCATTGTGACTTTGGTTATATCTGCAAGGTTGTTGATGGCTGCGACTATGGCCTCATCGACGTCGTTGACTTGCTTCCTTTTTCGCTTCTTCGAAGTGGTAGCTACATTCGCTTTAGATGATGGTGTATGTGTTTCAGATAATCATCCTCACCATGTGAAGTATTACACGCGAACGCATCTCCAAACTAGATTTCATTAGGTACATCATCATGGAGTTTGAGCACATCTTTCAAAGCATTCTCAAACGTCTACGAGCGCTCGCCAGTTGCACGATCATTTCCGAAGATCTCACACCAGTCATGATAATGCGTCCATTGCTTGTGTCGCATGCTTCTGAAGGTAGAGTCCGCCTGCGTGTAGTTCATTCTATTATGAATGGCAACGTAAAAGACAATTGTAATTTATTTGCGAATATTAACCTTGATAACAGTATCCCACGTCTCATTAGTTGCTTCAACGGTATTGTCGGTATCATTCCACCCCACACCGCTTTTGCCTAATAAAGTAACTAATGTACCATAAGTTTTCTTCCAGACGTGCATCTTTGAGCTGATGTGCTGATTTCCACGTAAAGTTGTACCAGGAATGGCTGCATGCATTGCAGACTCCAACAAAGTTAAATACCCAGCTTTAAAATCATTTTCGCTTTTCCAACCCTTTGTTATAACATATTTTAGTGTTGTTATCAGTAAGTCATCTTCACGGTCAGTCCATGTACGCCGTGTCTTGACCACTTTCTTCATTCGACCTATTACACTCCCACAGGTTTCTCCGCTTTCCATACCGAAATTTGTATTCTACTCAGAACACCTGAAATGCAACGTGAACGAAGATGTTATAGATCATGCCCAAAGCAGTTTGCTGAAAGAATTCATGAAATCT
This sequence comes from Dorcoceras hygrometricum, assembly GCA_001598015.1. Taxonomy (NCBI): domain Eukaryota; kingdom Viridiplantae; phylum Streptophyta; class Magnoliopsida; order Lamiales; family Gesneriaceae; genus Dorcoceras; species Dorcoceras hygrometricum. Next base: position 68,525 of record KQ998965.1, read on the forward strand.
AATATATATTTGTTCGTAATAATTGATTCATAAACACACTTAATTTCATTCCAAACAGAAAGGCTCAACATATAATTCAACGTACACACATAATTTCATTCCAAACATAGCGTTATTTAAACATGAAATGTGCAATGTAACATGTTACAACTGAAAACATTTAATTATTCATGTTCCACATTGATAAAGCCAATTCATATCTCCAGCAATCCCACCCAACGGACGCCTCCAAAGTGCATATGAAATCATGCCCTGTTTCTTGAGACGGGCTGTAAACATCTTCACCAACTTCTTCCATGGGATCTTCCGGCATCTGCGAGCGGATAAAATTATGTAATAAGATACAAGCTAGTATTATTTGGTTTTGAACTCGCAAAGGGTAGAAAGATGGACTTCGAAGAATGGCCCATCTCTTTTTAAGCAAACCAAATGCTCTTTCAGTTGTGTTCCTAGCTTGTGAGTGTCTCCAGTTGACTAATTCCTTATGGTCTTGTGGTCCACATGCACGATTCCCCCATGCATCTCTATGATATCGTACTCGTCTGTATGGCGTCAAGAAACCCTCTACATTTGCGTATCCATTATCGCATAAGTAATAGCAACCTACAAACAGAATAAAATAATCACAACAAAGCAAAAGTTTTGATGACGATATTTTAGGTATTTTTAAAGCTTCCCACTGTTGAAAACCACAACGCTTCTTGTAAGAAAAGAACAAACCTCTTGGAACTTTCAAAGAATCTTCCCGAGTCAATGGATCTCTTAGAACCCTTGCATCAGCTGCGGAACCCTCCCACCCAGTGAGAGCGTAAATGAAGTTCATATTACGGTCACAGACCCCTAAAACATTCACTGCAATTGTTCCTTTTCTTGTTCTATATCTTGCTTTGTCTTGTACGGGTACATGTACAGCAATATGTGTTCCATCAATTGCACCTAAACAACCTTGCAATGGAGAAAGATATTAATAGAGTGCTTATCATACGTCAGATTTCGTCAACACACATATCGAGGTTCTACTTTATTCAAAAACTCATAAGAAGATGTAAAGAGAGTAATATCTTGAACCACTTCCAATTATCGTGCCCATAAGTTTCATCCACAGGAGTCGGCTTTACAAGAAGGATATGATGTAGTTTCAGTAGGGACCGCATTACTTCGTGAAAATGTGCACCGATTGTTTGACCACTCCATATGTAATCGTGGCTTATGACTCGGTTTTTTTATGGTGGGCTAGTATTGAGAAAAACATGGCAACCTTCTCTTGAACCGAGACATATCTAGACTCTACTAGTCCTCCTAAATTTCTTAAAATATAGCACAATCTTCCGAATGCATTGCGATTCATACGCAAGTTGACAACACATTGAGCATCTCCTGCTGCAATAATTCTGTGCAGATGAGTCAATTGGGATGTAATTGTTCGGGTCATACTGTACGATGCATTTGTTGTACGAAGGAGACGACGTGTCTTCGGAATACTTCTCATACGTTGTCGTATCAAAATCAATACCAACAAATAATTTCGACACAAAATTTGATGTACGAGCACAAGAAGAACAATGTTTTTTATGTTTACTATCCATCTTGCTTGCACAATTGGAAAACAACAACAAAATAAGATTCAGTATGTCAATATCATTACAAAGGAATTTAAAAAAATGGACAAGTAAGATCACATAGTTCGGCAATTGTTGAAATTAAAGGGTCAGTTCAATTCCTAAAATATTTTAGAAACTGTATTCCAAAATTATGTTTTCTGGGTATACAACACATTTGAAAAGCGTACACAAGTAATTTGCAGCTCATAACAACTCAATTCAAATTAATTGTTCCAGTTCAATAGCAAAGTTTTTATATTTTCCAGCTCAAAACATGTACGTTACCATGGAAAACAGGTAGCAAAACACTTGGGTCCAACCTCTATACTCCCAAAATAAAATAAAATTTATTCTGCAGTTGGGAAGCAGAGGAAAAATCAAATACTTTTTCCTTTGAGTACTTTGACGCATGCTGTTGAAAAAAGAAAAATGAATAAATTCGACAATCAATACAACAATACAATCTGTAATATTGTGCCCACTTTCACATCTTCTTACCTTGTCTGAGAATTGGATAAACCTCATTATGGGCAGTGAGAGCGTACGTCGACATGAATGTCCCATGTCATTCTTGTCTCCATTCGACCATGCTTATAGATTTACTAACTTCTACCTGCTTAACAATGATTTAAGGATATATTTGATGTTAACCATTTCATCACATTTTCAGGGATAAGGTCCAGAAACTCAAAGAGCTTCCTTCGAAACTTAAATGAACAGTTGACATAGGAAAGTTTTACGAGCTACCACTCATCAGTTGGTCAAATAGTTCTTACTACCATAGACAGGTTGCTTTCAAACAAATGTGTATGATATCTATATTCTAGCTGGTTGTACAATTGATGCTACAAAATTTTTTTTGACAGCTTCCTCCACTTCTTATTTTAAGTTTGAACATCTGAATAGGACCGATGCATGGCTGGCTAACAACAGGCTACCAGTCCGAGATTCAAAAGCTGAGATGTAAAGTAAACATTCATTCTCTGAGATTTACTTCCCAATTTGAGGAATTTCAGAGCTTCAATGGAATTCCAATCTTTCAGAGACAGTTTACAGACACATGAAAACATAAAATTGGTATTAAACCATACTGCTCCAACATAGACGCACAACAAAACATGTTTCAGAACAACTAATTCACGGAGAAAGAACGCGTGGGTAACAGAAAAATTAGCAATCGGATAATACCTGCTATGCACAGATCTATGCTTCTCCTACCCGATTCTGCTTGAGTTGTTTCAAGAGAGCAGCCGAACACCTTTTCTGTCGAGATATGTGGGTTTGTATGAAGGGTTAACAGGGGTAAAGTGGTAAACTTTTGCCATTTCTTTAAAATCAGGATATGCGGACTATCTAACCCACGCATTTGGAAGGGATAATTATCAAGCTGAAGAAAGCGGAAATATTAACAATCACGGATTCGAGGATTTCCAAAAATTTTGCAAAAATCGTACCAAACGTTGGATTGTTTAACAATCCAACGCTAATCACTCGTACCAAACGCAGCCTTAATTTATCTAAGTTATGTCAGATTGATGAGTCATTCATTGAATCCAATGTCACGCCAATTCCAATCTCCACGAAGCTGGTAATCAGAAAATATACCCGCAAATGTTCTTGCCAGGACTCGGAGTAGTGATTGACAAATAAAGAAAATGGTCGCAGTTACCATGGATTCATGAAACATTTCGCCTGGACAATTCGTCGTCCAAGTTCCTCTGAGAGCAATTCTCTCTCCACACACAAGATAATTGAACAATACTGTTACTTGTGCGCTATGTTATATTATTATAATAATAGTTTTGGTCGCCAAATCATAAAAGTTTTATCCCAATTGATTTTTATGACCAAAAATAATTCACAATATGCAGGTAAATATAAATATGGCGTTTCGCGCGTTTATGCGCATTCACCCCTTTATACGCATTCTTGGACTAATTTAATCGAAGTATTTTGTTTATTATTATTCGTTTTTAGGTTAGCATAAATTGATATTCTTGAGGTCGTTTAAGAAAATAAGTATGGTTTTTTAATTGTGGAATGGAATTTCGAACAAAACGAACCAAATTTGTCGATATTTTCCATTTTTCGGATTTGATATTGCGATTTTAGTTTTGAGATAATTTGACGATCGATTTATTATAGTAGATTCCCAAACATAATAATAAAAAACTGGATCTTGTTATATCTTATAGGAACTAAACACATCAAATCAAAGTTTAGAAGTGGTAAATAAACTCTTTTGAAAATTTTTGTGTTTAAAAACTTTTTCTAGAGTCAGTTGGTTAGAAGCTGACTCCACTACTCAATCTATTCTGCTTTTTTTTTTAGAAATAAAGATATTATGCGTAAAGATCTCAATCAAGCAGTGAACTTTAAAACTAAAAATGAAAGAATAGATGAGAGTTGAAGTTTGTCCATTAAAGTAAGAATAGATGAGAGTTGAAGTTTGTCCATTAAAGTTCGAAGCACGCTTCTATGTCTCCCCTTCTTCCAAACTGGAAGGATTCACTGGAAGATTTTTAGTAAGATACAAAGAATCCTAAACCACTCAACAGGGCAACACACAAACTGAAATCCTAGCATATCGTCTAAACAGCAAACAGACTGTCAACAGAAATGAAAGGCTTTTTTGTTAATTTGATATGTTCAATGCAAAGCCTATTTTATTCAACACAAGCTAAAATAAATACGGAAGGTTAAATACAAAACAATGAAAAACATCTTTCCGTAGAACAAAAGGAATAAAGAGCTTGAATAAGCATGCGCAACGTGTTCTTTCGTTGATTATCAGTTGTTTGTAGTTTGTTGCGTTTTCTTCCTTCGTCCTTTTATACTATTGGATACAAAGGGTAATAAATATTCCGGTAGACTCAGTCATTGAATCCTCTTCCCTTCATTCAATGAGCATTAAAAACTTGTATCTTGTTCCGTACTGCTCCAATAAACGTGTCTTTTAGCAAATCTTATATACGACTAGACTCTGACATAATCTGATGGTTTGCCAAAAGGCACAACAGCTGCAAATATTTTGTCAAGCCATAGCCTCGAAATTTGCTCTGATATGCTCTTGTTCTGATCTGATTCGCTCTACTCTACTCAACATAGCTGATCTGATCTGTTCTGCTGAGATGCCTAATTTGAATTGTAAATTGAGAAAATCTTTATATGGTTTGAAGCAAGCCTCACGTAAATGGAATACTAAGTTTGCGAGTATCATGATTGAAGGTGGATATCAACAGTCTCAACATGATCGTTCATTATTTTTTAAACATGAGGCTGGTATAATCACATTGTTAGTAGCATATGTTGATGATTTTGTCGTTACGGGGATATGTATGAAAGCCATATCAAACTTGAAACAATTTTTCATTCTAAACTACAGCTCAAGGATCTTGATTCTCTAAAATATTTTTTCGGGATTGACGTAGCACGTTCAAAGAGGGTATCTACTTGAATCAATGTAATTATGCTTTGTAACGTATTGATGATACTGGAGTGATTGGTGCTAAACCTTCGGATACACCTATGGAACACAATAAAAAGCTTACTACCCATGAGCTTGATTTTGTCATGCAACAGGACAATAATACAACTTCTACTGATAGGCTTATTGATGATCCAAGTGAATATCAACGTATGTTTGGCGGATTAATCTATTTGACCATAACTCTCCAGATATTTGTTATGCGGGTTCAACCTTTAATTCAGTTCATGCATGGCCCAAAGAAATCTCATTTTGATGCTGTTGTTCGAGTGGTTAGATATATTAAAGGGCGTCATGGTCAAGGTATTATGTTCCAGTCTTCTAATTCACTTTCCCTCACTTCATATTGTGATTCAGATTGGGCTTCCTGCTCTATGTCTCGAAGGTCTATTACTAGTTATTGCATTAAACTAGAAAATTCTCTTCTTTCTTGAAAATCCAAGAAACCAAAGTTCCCTGAACCAATTCACATAACTTGCGAGCGGCTTGGTTAATTTAATTCAATTTTTGCAATAATATTACACTATCTATAATTTCTCATAGACAAGCTTTACCTGAATAATTAATTTCCTTATAAATCTGTTTTACGCCCAAAAGATATAACTTAAAAAAATAATGTTAGCTAAATAATTATAAACTTAAAAAAACCATGTTACTACCAAAACTTACTAATATTCATTCTTAATTCAAGATTTTGTAGGTATACTTTGAATAATTTTATCATAAAAAATATGATAATATCAAAATTTATAAAACGATATTATTTGCTATCTCTATGTTTTTGTGATTAAATTAATGGTTATTTTGTTTAAGTGGCGACAAAAATAAAATAAATTATGAAAAACATGGGAATGAAATATTACTCTCTTTTTTTCTGCAATTGGAAATAGTTTCCTGTGACCATAGAATAGAAATTGTTTCCAACGTTTTTGAATCAAAATTAAAAATTTGTTAATTCACCGATTCGCAAAATGCATCCAATCCTTTCCACTTTCGTGAATTCTACAATCAATTAGGTAATGAATATGCATAAAGGTAAATTAAATTGAACTTAATTGCTGGGCCCAACCCAAAGGGAGAGGACCCTCCAAAAAGAAGCGTATGCTGCTTATATGCAGCGAACACACGGTATTCTTTAGTAAAAGGCGAAAGAATAGTTCGCTTTGTGCTCACTGCACAGCTACATGATTATTGCAAGGTCCGAAGTTTGCTATTCATATGGTAGGCTCATATTTTTGTCATGCAATTTATACGATGTGGGAAATTGTAATGTGATAAGGGTAGTGGCCACCGCTCTACCCCGTGGGCTTGTCACATTTCGAATTGTAGCATTATTAGCCTCAAAGTTTGTAACTTTACGGTTATTAGTGAACGGTTTGGTTTCTATATATATTATGTTAAATCTTAGAACAGTTTTCTTTCTCCTTTAACTAGCAGACAATCTTGGGTCGTGCCACTGAAGTGCTCGTTCGAAGCTTGACGAATTGCATGACATGAAGTGAACATTCAGATTTTGCAGTAGTCATTGAATCGAGGGCATCCATCTAGACAATCCATTGCACCACAAAATTTGAGGTAAAGAAAGTGGTTGGCAAGCCACAAATTGACCTCTGCTACACATAACTCTTAACTAGAATCTGCAAAAATGTCTCGTTGTGTCAAACTATTTCTGTCCGCTCGCAGTTATAGTTTATTACACATGGCCAAGTGATATATCATTCTAATAGTGTAAGTCTCATATTTGTTATGCTGCCAAATCGATTTTTACATATCTTTATTGTCTTTCCTTTAATTTATCTATGTTATGTCTGATTGATTGAATCCAATGTCACGCCAATTCCAATCTCCACGAATCTGGTAATCAGAAAATATACCCGCAAATGTTTTTGCCAGGATTCGGAGTAGTGATTGACAAAAAAAGAAAGTGGTCGCAGTTACCATGGATTCATGAACATTTCGCAGGGAGAATTCCTCTGAGAGCATTTCTCTACCCAATTAAATGCACTTCTCCACACACAAGACAATTGCACGATACCGTTACTTATGCTCTATGTTAAATCATTATAATAATTGTTTTTGTCGCCAAATCAAAAGAAACTTTTACTCCAGTTGATTTTTATGACTGAGAATTATTCACAGTATGGAGGTAAATATGGAGTTTCGCCTCTTTATGCGCATTCATGGACTAATTTATCGAAGTAGATTGTTATTATTATTCGTTTTTAGGTAAGCATAAATTGATATTATTGAGGTGTTTTAAGAAATAAATATGGTTTTTTTTATAATCTGTGGAATGGAATTTCGAAACAAAACGAACCAAATTTGTCGATATTTCCCAAAATTTTTTGATTTGATATTTCGCTAATTGCCATTTTAAGATAATTTGACTTTCGATTTATTATAGTAGATTCCCAAATATAAAAAAAAAAAAAAAAACTGGATCTTGTTATATCTTATAGGATTGAAACACACCAGATCATAGTTTAGAGATAGGATGAATAAACTTTTTTGAAAACTTTTGTGTTTAAAAACTACTTTTAGAATCAACTTGGTTAGAAGCCGACTACACTACTCAATCTAATCTGCTTTCTTGAGAAATAAAAATATTATGAGCAAAGATTTCAATCAAGCAGTGGACTTTAAAATAAAAATGAAAGAATGGATGAGAGTTGAAGTTTATTTATGAAAGTTCGAAACACGCTTCTATGTCTCCGTTTCTTCCAGACTGGAAAAATTCGCTGAAGACTTTTCGTAAGATACAAAGTATCTTAAATCACTCAACAAGGCAACACCCAAACTGAAATCCTAGTATATCGTCTAAGCAACACGCAGACTATAAACAGAAATGAAAGCCTTTTTGGCTAATCGGATATGTTAAAATACAAAGCGTATTTTATTCAGCACACCGCTGAAATAAATACAGAAGGTTTCAAATATAAAACAATGAAAAACATTTTTTCGTAGAACAAAAGGAATAAAGAGCCTTTAATAAGCGTTCGCACCGTGTTCTTTCGTTGCTTATCAGTTGTTTGTAGTTCGATGCGTTCTCTTCCTTCGTCCTTTTATACTCTTGGGATACAAACGGTAACAAATATGTCTGGTAGACTCAGTCGTTTAATCTTCTTCCTTTCATTTAATGAGCATTAAAAACTTGTATCTTGGTCCGCACTGCTCCATTAAATATTCCTTATTTTAGTAAATCTTATATACGCCTAGACTCTGACATATTTTGATGGTTTGTCAAAAGGCACAACTGCTACAAATATTTTGTCGAGTCATAGCCTCGAAGTTGCTATGATCTGCTCTTGTTTTAATCTGATTCACTCTACTCTTCTCGAAATAGCTGATCTAATCTATTCTACTGAGAGTCCTAATTTGAACTGTTTTGCACTTCGACCTTGATGTGATCTGAACTTCTATGTTATTCTCAATTGAGCTGATCTGTTCTAATCTGATATGTTCTACTGAAAGTCCTAATCTGAACTGTTATGCACTTCAACCTTGATCTGATCTACTCTCCTCAAGCTGATTATGTTTTCACCAAAATTCTGAATATTTTATCCAAAAATATCCTTCTATTATCTTTTTAAAAAATAACTATAATGATAACATAAATCTCGAACACAGTAAAAAGAACAAATTATAAACCAATTATACGGTACTACCGTACTGCTTACTAGCAAGCTCTATCAAATATTTTATGATTAAATGAAATAATCATCATAGGAATATTTATTCTTCACCCCAAAACATAAGTATCTTATCCTGCAAACAAATCATAATGAAATAGAAGCACATAATAAACTTGCATAAAAAACTAATTAGTCCAATAATATTATATTTACAAAATAATTCCTTTAATAATTAATCCTACTTAATTTACGGCTTTAAATATAAACTTAAGGTGGGTGGTTTTACACTCTAAAAAGATTGGTGACCAATTAACAAGTCTTATTATTATGTGTCAAATTCAGTACCCTGAACAAATAATTTTTAAAAGTAGATCTTTGTCACATGATATTAATGACCTATACTCACAAAATAGGTCAATCCGATACCTATTTTTACTTAGAAATGTGTTGAATTTGTGTTTACAAATCAGAATCTTAATTTTGATTAACACAAAACATGTTATTATTTTACTAACGGTTTAGGATCAATGTGCAGCCCGTCATAATTAGAGCAGCTTAGAAACAAGTGGTGAAGGACAAACCAGCTCGGATGAGTTTACTGTGGATGATGTGGAAGATGAAGATGAAGATAAGTAAGAATTGTGTTTCTATAGAAGAAGAAATACGGAGGCAGGAGTCTGTGATCGTGAACCCTGTAGAAGAAGAAGAAAATCCAAGAGCAGGGTGTACTCGATCAGTCTCCATAGGTCCAAGCTGATACAGGTGTAGTAGCAGATGGATGCGAGCTGGATAAGCCTACTGTAGCAGAACGGATTAGAAGAGTTGCGAGCTGTTGAGAAGATGTCTAAGCTGGAACAGTGAGGGAACGCCCAAGCTGGTAAAGCAGAAGACATCCAAGCTGGAACAGTGAGGGGCCGTTCAAGCTGGTACAACAAAGGAAAATCAGCTCAGGAGAATAACATCTCAGATCAGCGATCAAGTGCATATTAGAGCTCAGATCAGAAGTACAGCAGTCCAGTGAAAGCTGAATCATAACAGATGAAGAACAGATGTGATTAGATGATCCAAAGAAGAAGGGATATAATCACTGATGCAAGATCTGTCAAGTGTACTCTTATGATGCCATCGTGGAGGAAGATCACAAGCAAGTATACATAATCAAAGAAGAGATCAGCTGGGAGAAGAAAAACAGTTCAGATACCAGCTGAGACAAACCAGCTTGATGCAGAACTTGTTGATAGCGACCAAGCTGGTACAGCACAGTACAGAGCAGTTCAAGAGCAGCTCAGAACGAAGAGCAGAACATTTCAGAAGCATTCAAGAGCAGTTGTGAACAAGAGAAGTTCAGATGAGAAGCAACTAGCTCAGACAAACCAGCTCAGACGAGCAAAGCTTTTTGAACACAAGTTTGTGGAGATTGTACTGTATTAGTTCAAACCGATTTGTTGTGTCCTGCCTACATCAGGTACAAGATAACATCCTCAAATTCAGCAATGGCTGCAGAGCATTTAACGAAAAGAGCTCAAAGTCATCAAAGCCTGCAATTGCATTAAATGATAAAGGACACAAGGTACAACATTGTCAGAACTTTACAGAAGCCTTTTCAACGGCTACAATCTTGTGTCCAACGGATAGAATTGCACAAGAGGCTATATCAAGAGCAGAGGCTGGCAGCAGTAAAGAATGCGAGACGAGAGCAGAGCTGAAAAAGAATACAAGTACAGTGAGGCACAAAACAGAATATAGAGCAGTGCTTAGTCGCAAGCTTGCACACTCATGTCGCAGCTGATGTGCAAGCTGGTCTCGTACCTAGGTGTGAGCTGGTGCACAGGCCGTGAGCTTCAATGAGTTATTCATGTCGACTGTACAACCCTGGGAAGACATCGAGATACCAGCTTAGAGAGAAGCACTTCCCAAGTGTGAGAATATATTTGAGAGTGAGCTTACACTGTATAATTCTCACACACGATTCACTCACATATATTGAGAGAGAGCTGATTAAATTAGCTGAGTGAATCACAAACAAAACAAAATTTCCTATCAGTCTTTGAATAGAGAAATTAAACAAGTTCCTGTTGTAGTCTTTCTCATTGAGATGTAAAAGAAATGTTGGTTAGTTAGACACACAACATGCGAGCTGGTGTGCATTTGTGGCTAGGAGTTCTCGCATCTTCAGGGCTGTTGGATCGGGTCTATACACAAGGCGTAAGATCAAATTTTCTAGTGCATCTTTCCTGTGTGGAAGAAAGGGAGACGTAGGAGATTCAGCTCCGAACTTCCATAAACAAATTGCAGCGTATTTATTTCTTTACAGCTTAATGCATTTAGCATTCTGCATCTGTATACATGCCTATAAACCTATTTAAATAGTTTTCGATTTTCAGAGGGTAGTCAGGTTGTTTCCGCAATGTTTTATATTTTACCCGATCTACTTCTCGGTGCACAAACCTTTCAAGAACACTGAGCTATTGCAGCTCAAGTTTTAACATATCGGATCACATGGGATCTAAACCATCTCGCAGAGCTGCTAGTCCAGCTCATGCGCGATCTGGTTTCCCTTTTGAGTGCTGCTTTTTTGAAAAAAATTTAAAATGCACATAATCTGATTTTAGTTCCTAGTTCCCATGTCGGAGCTGTGTGAGAGCTCATGGAACCCTCCTTTTCGATCCATCAATTAGTATCAGACCGTTTTTGCGATCTAGTACCCAGTTCCTCGTTTCAACAAAATGGTTAACGTAAAAAGTAGTATTTGTTCATAATTTAGAGTCGAGTCGAAAATTTTTCTTAAAAAATTGATTATAAGATGGTCTCATAAAAATCTATATTTTTTAAAATGCCAAATTTCAGTGCAGTAAAAATTATCACATATTTTTAAAACAAAATTATAACTTTGTTTGAAAGTTAAAACTTTTTTATACTGTACTCAATATTAATTACAAAAATCTTTTCTCTGAATCTTTTACTCAATATTAATTACAAAAATATGTTCTTTGAATTTTTAACTCAAGATTTGGTCAGATCAATTTAGCCATGTAATGGACTACATTTCTTGTATAAGTTGATTTGTTCTGTTTGTTTTATTTTGGGTGGTGATTATTTATTACTCCTAGAGTTGTTAATAATTAGGGTTATGTATAGTGTCATCGAGTCCGTGCTGCTCATGTATTTCAGGTTTCCAGTTTGGGTTGTTGGGATATTTGTTATTGTTGGCTACTGTTGTAGCATGTATTGATATTGCTTTTAGTATGGAACCTTTATTTTCAGAGTATACGTATATTTTAAGTATGATTTTCAATCAGGTCAAAAAGAAAAATTTTGTTCACTTTTCAGATGTGAGTTGAGCAGCATCATGCTCGAACTCGGCTCGTTAAGAGTTTATAAACGAGCTCGAGCTTGGCTCCCTTTGAAATTACTAATCTCATGACTGATTGGCTCAAACTCAGCTTCTTAATTGCTTACTTACGGTTTTAGACAAGCTTCTCTTGACTTCACATCATTTTTGGACTCGTAAGTAGACTAGTATTTTTATTCATTTCATGCTCTCATTAAACAAGCTAACCCGAGCTCGAGCACGATAGTTACATAAATGGACCGAGCTCGAGCTTCTAAACAACTATCAAACCTGTAAATGAATGTGCTAACAAGCCTATATTTAGACTTAAGCTCGACTCGACAAAAATGTCAAGCTCAAAATTTTGAGCTTAAGTTCGGCTCGATAAGACTTGCAAACAACCTCAATGACATTTTATTGGACCGAACCGGAATGAGATTTTACTGAACCGAACCGGGGTAACTTACGAGCGGCTTGGTTCATTTACATCCATTTTAATTATATTACACTATATAATTTCTCATAGACAAGCTTTACGCGAATAATTAATTTCCTTACAAATATGTTTTAAGCTCAAAATGATATTTATAATATTCCACCAATCCACTTGTTAGCAAAATAAATATAGAAATTGTTTCTTACGTTTTTTATACAACCTTCAAAATTTATTAGTTCACCTTCATTGGAAAAATGCACTGAATTGTTTTAATTTTCTTCTATTCTTCAATCAATTATGCAATAAACATTTTACGTGGAAGCATAATTTATAACGTAAAAATCGACTATAAAGAACATGGTTAATAATTTGAACTTCATTGCTGGGTCCAACCCTAAGGGAAAGGACCCTCCAAAAATAAGCGTATGCTGCTTATATGCAACGAACACACGGTATTCTTTAGTAAAAGGCGAAAGAATAGTTCGCTTTGTGTTCACTGCGCAGCTGCGTGAATTGCAATGAGAACAAAATTGTCATTTTATAATGGAAGGCGCTTCATTTCATATGTATCTAAACGATGTGGGAACATGTAATGATGGTGCGGCGCTGAAACAAACCTTTATTCCTCGCTTAGCAATTGCTCTCCACCCGCTATGCCTCCGATTTTTGTTAAAAACACAAACAATAATTTATTTAAATGAGTGAAAACATGTATTTTTTTATATAATGGGCTGACCGAAAGTTTTTTAGTCGAGAGGTGTAGAGTTTCACCGTTCTTGTTAATCAAAGAGATAATTGAGTAATTTTTAAATATTCTGTACATTATTGTACCAAAGTTGTCAAAAATTTTAATTGAGTATATCAAAACTAAAAGTGTAATATTATATACACTTCATATTTAACTAATCATACTCCACTTTTGGTTTCTATATATTTTTTCAATCTTTATACTAGCAGAGTTATCTCGTTAATACTATTTGTTAGCTCTATATTTTATTTTAACAGCGAATTTATTTAACACAAATTTTTGGAATTCATTAAAAAAAGGTTTCTTTGGACAATTTAAAGTATGTCACCTGCTGTTATCTGATTTGTGTTCAAAATAATTAGTTCTCTCTTTTTGTCTCAATTTCAGTGATTTTTCTATCAACTTAGTTTGTGTGGGAAATAGATAATGCAACTACAGGGAAACAAGTTTTTAGTTGTTGACGGTTATTTATTCTCTTCTTTCTCTGTAAATTATTTAAGCAACCTTATGTAGCCTTTACAATACATAGAGCATCTCTCTCTTGTTGTCATATATGGTTAATTTCCAATATGGTATCACAACCAGGTTTCAATCCTTGGACCAGTGAGTTATGTTTCCTTCATGTGAATGTGATTCCGTGAAGAAATATTTGGAACATGAACAACGACAAAGACTTCTTCAATTTCTAATGGGATTGAATGATAGCTACATGAATGTGAGGAGCCAAATATTAATGATGAATCCATTGCCTACGGTTGGACAAGCTTTCTCATAATTATCTCAGGAGGAGTCACACATAACTTTGTCCACTACTGATAATCCACTGGCAGCATTTTACACTAAACAAACAAAAAATGACAATTCAACAAAGGAGGTGACATGTGAATATTATCACTAGAATTGACATACAAAAACAAACTGTTACAGACTTATTGGATACCTCCAGGTCATAGATTGTATAAAGGACCAAATAAGAAGATCTACTGAGATAATTCCGAGAAATAAGAAAACATTGGCAGATTCCTATTGTTGAAAGGAAATATTTCTGAAGGAACACCATCTAATGCCGTGCAAAATGCTCCATTATTCACTTCACCCCAATATGCTGAAATTTTAAACCTTTTGGGAAATACCAGTATGCAATCTCAGGGCCCACCAACAATGAATATGGTAGGTACTGACTCTAAAGCTATTACTCATAATGGATTATTGACACCAATGATAATGAGCATATGATTGGTTGTCTTATCCTTATTGCAACGTTCTACCTCATTAGTAGATTCCACTAGCACAGTAAGATAATCAAATGGTAGTAAAGCCAGCATGTGTATGTCTACGGTATTCAAATGTGCAAAAAGGATATAAATCCTAAATCTTAACACAAAAGAGATCATTGTCTCTAGGGATGTTATCTTTCATGAGTCTATTTTTCCTTTTGCCAGCAATGATCAATCTCTACCGATTTTCTCTCAACCTATATCTGATGATCAATCTTTTGCATTTGATGGTGTGAGAGCTGATACTCCATCTACAACTGACATTTCCTCTCATAATCATAGACTTCATAATATTCCTAACACCCTACTTAGAAGATCTTCCCAAACAGTTGTTCCACCTATTTGGACACATGATCATTCATATTCATTTACGAACCAAAAGAGCCCTATTAAATGGGTACCCCATTTCAAATTATCTCACATATGCTCATTTTTTCAAATCACAACAAACTTATTTAGCAGTCATGTCACTAGTTAAAGAACGTCAATACTATCATGAGACAATTACTGATGTTAGGTGGCGTCATTTTATGAAGGTAGAACTTGCTGCATAATCACACATGGGATGTTGTTGATCTACCTCCTCAGGTGAAACTCATAGGTTGTAAGTGAGTCAATAAAGTTAAACTTAAGCCAGATGGAAATGTTGAGAGATTTGAGGCATGGCTAGTAGCAAAGAGATATACACAACAGCCCGGCATTGATTATTTATGGTTACGTTTTCTCCTACAGCTTAAGTTGCAACAGTTCATTACTTACTAAATGTGGCTGCATTTTACAATTGGCAACCTTTGAAATGGATGTTACTAATGCATTTCTTCAACGAGATTTAGATGAGAATATTTTTATGTGTCTTCCGCAGGGATATAAGGTTCAAGAAGAATAATGTTTGTAAATTGAGAAAATCTTTATATGGTTTGAAGCAAGCCTCATGCCAATGGAACACTAAGTTTCCGAGTATCATGATTGAAGGTGGATATCAACAGTCAACATGATCATTCATTATTTTTTTAACATGAGGCTGGTATAATCACCTTGTTAGTGATGAGATTGTCGTTACAAGGAGCTCTATGAAAGCATATCAAACATGAAACAATTTCTTCATTCTAAACTACAGCTCAAAGGATCTTGATTCTCTAAAATATTTTTTAGTGATTGACGTAGCACGTTCAAGGAGGGTATCTACTTGAATCAACGTAATTATGCTTTGGAACTTATTATTGATACTGGAGTGGCTGGTGCTAAACCTTCAGATACACCTATGGAACACAATAAAAAGCAACATGACAATAATACAACTTCTTCTGATACGCTTCTTGATGATCCAAATGAATATCAGCGTTTAGTTAGCAGATTAATCTATCCGACCATAACTCGTCCAGATATTTGTTATGCGGTTCAACCTTTAATTCAGTTCATACATGATCTCATTTTGGTGCCGCTATATCGAGTGGTTAGATATATTGGATGACGTTATTCGAGTGGTTAGATATATTAAAGGGCGTCCTTGTCAAGGTATATTATATTCCGGTCTTCTAATTCACTTTCCCTCACTGCATATTGGGCTTTTTTAAAAAAATAATACAAAATTAATTCCCATTTTCAAAACTGTTGCAGTCTGTATGGATTTCCAAAAATAATACAATCCGGAACTTAAAGTTCTGGATTCTACATTTTTAATTTTTTTTAAAAGGTGTCAGAATCCGGGAGTCAAACTCCCGGATTCTGAAAAGCTGGTTTTTTTTAATTGAAATGTGCATATGGGAAGCATTTACCTGGTGTTCATAGTTTTGGCTGCGATTGGATTTGCAGTTTTCTTGACTTTGAAACACAAAGTGCACAAGTCGAAGGAGCCGGAGGCTGAAACAGTTCTGGGGCCTCCAGGGGCCGTCACGCAGAAATATGCCGATGCTCTCAAAGTTGCTATGCAGTTTTTTGACATACAAAAATGTACATTGCTGCGCCCTTTCTTTGATCTATCACCGTTCTTTTTCTGTAAATGTGTAATGAAATTTGATCTGTTTATGTGTTTATATAGTTCCCTTTTGCTTTTTAAATTTTTATAATGGGAACGTAAGAACTCATCATTGTTTCGTCAATCATCATTTGATTCTTGTTATTTTTAAAATTTTACCATACTGAATTTTTGAGTCTCTCTATGACTTGTTGCATTAACAACTTCGACGTTGAATGAAGTGATATCAATGTATTGGCTTTTGTTTAACAGAAATTCTATAGATTTAATTAAGGTAACTGACTCAATGTGTCTACTGGTAAATTTTCACTTCGAGATGATTTCGACTGAGATTACATTTACTTGTCTTCTTTTTCCATTAATGGGAATTAATATTTTATTAATGGTGGAACACTCCCAAATTAATGCTGCAGCTGGGAAATTGGTGGATAATAAGATATCTTGGAGGGGAGATTCAGCTTTAAAAGATGGAAGGGATGCAAATTTGGATCTTTCAAAAGGGATGTTTGATGCGGGGGATCATATGAAGTTCGAATTTCCAATGGCTTTCACTGCAACGGTATTATCATGGACTATCCTTGAGTATGGTGATCAATTGAAGGCGGTGAATCAATTGGAATCTGCTGGGTTTTTTTTTTTTAAATGCTTCCCATTTGCCACAACTAATAGACATTTCAATTAAAAAAAAAAAACCAACTTTTGAGAATCCGGGAGTTTGACTCCCGGATTCTGAAACCTTTTTAAAAAAAAATTTAAAAATACAGAATCCGGGACTTGAAGTCCCAGAATGTAGTATTTTTGGAAATCCACACGGACTACAATAGTTTTAAACTAGATCCACGTAACTTGCGAGGGGCTTGGTTCATTTAAATCAATTTTAATAATATTACACTATCTATAATTTCTCATAGACAAGCTTTACCCGAATAATTAATTTCCTTATAAATCTGTTTTACGCCACGCCCAAAAGATATTTTATAATGTTCCACCAATCCATTAATTAGCTAAATAATTATAAACTTAAAAAAACCATGTTTATTAAAACTTAATATAATTCATTCTTATCTCAAGATTTTGTAGCGTATACTTTAAATAATTTTATCATAAAAAATATGGTAATATCAAAATCTATAAAACGATTTTATTGGCTATATCTGTGGATTTGTGATTAAATTAATGGTTTTTGATTTTGTTTTAAGTGGCGACAAAAATAAAATAAATTATGAAAAACAAGGGAATGAAATATTACTCTTGTTTTTTCTGCTATCGGAAACATTTTCCTGTAACCCATAGGATAGAAATTGTTTAGAACGTTTTTGATACAAAATAAAAACTTAGTAATTCACCTTCATTCGCAACATGCATTCAATTGTTTTAATTATCGCCTATTCTTCAATCAATTATGCAATGAACATTTACGTGGAAGTATAATTTATAACATAGAAATCGACTATAAAAAGCATACAGTTATAATTTGAACTTCATTGCTGGGCCCAACCACAGGGAAAGGACCCTCCAAAAATAAGCGTATGCTGCTTATATGCAGCGAACACACGGTATTCTTTAGTAAAAGGCGAAAGAATAGTTCGCTTTGTGTTCACTGCGCAGCTGCGTGAATGACAAGGAGAACAAAATTGGTTTTTTATAATGGAAGGCGCTTCATTTCATATGTATCTAAACGATGTGGGAACATGTAATAATAATGCTGATGGTGTGGGGCTGTAATAAACCTTTATTCCTCGCTTAACAATTGCTTTCCACCCGCTATGCCTTCAGATTTTTGTTAAAAACACTAAACACTAATTTATTTAAATAAGTGAAATCATGTATTTTTTGTTAGTTCTATATATATTTAAACCACGAATTTATTTTACACAAAATTCGGAATTCATTAAAAAAAGGTTTCTTTGGACAATTGTTAGTAAAGTAAGTGACCGGTTGGTATCTGATTTGATATACTGTATTTATCGTCAGTTCTCTGTTTTTGTCTCAATTTTAGTGATTTCTCCATCAACTTAGTTAGTACACATGAATTTTTTGATTTCACATGCAAATAAGTGGATTATAATAACAAAATAATTTAAGATGAAAACTAACTTCGATGGATGCTATATCCCTTAATATCTTTTATTTGCTTAAAAAAATAATATGACAACATTTATAATTAATATGGTAAAAATTCAGCTTTTGACACGGATATTTTTCCATGATTGAAGTGCAAATTGATTTAGTTACCTATTTAATACTTAATGAACGAAAGCTCAAATATAGACAAGTCCGTGGATCACGTAAAATCATTTTCCAAAAAATAAAAATTAGTTCGTATATAATATCACCGAGTCTCGTAACAAGTTATTTGATCACATGTGACCATTCTGAGCTGGTCAAAAGAAACTACTCTCGATTCTGCATTATGAGATTCCGTGGACCATTTTTATTGGTATGTACTTGCTAGCCGCCACTAAAAAGGACACTCAAAACACATTTATTCAGAATGTGAGGGGATTATTACAATGTTGTCCCTATTCTAAGATCAAGCGTTTCACTTTCTATGAATATCCTTGTCTCACTTGTGTTCGTATCTGCAATTCTGGGCAGTTTCTTGATCAGTAAGCTTGCCAACGCAAATTGCCAACAAAGTGAAAGAATGGCGCTCTTGATATTCAAGAATGGCCTCGAAGATCCAAGAAACCGGCTTTCGAATTGGACCGGTGCGAACTGTTGCGAATGGGATGGGGTATCATGTGATGATTCCGGCTATGTTACAGGGATCCGCCTTCGTGGTTGTGATGAAAAACTTGGAGGAAATTTGAGTCCATCTTTGCTAAGTTTGAAGCACTTGTCTCGCTTGGAATTGAGCTGCAATGATTTCCAAGGGATTCGGATACCAAACTTCATCGGTTCGATGTCAAATTTGGACTTTCTTGATCTCTCTGAGGCTGGATTTGGAGGGGAGATCCCACAAGGGCTCGAAAATCTGTCGAGTTTAAGGTATCTTGATCTTTCGGGTAATCATTTCAACTCCTTAGTACCTCGTTGGATCCAGAATATGAGCAATTTGGTTCATTTGGACTTGAGTGATTGTGGCTTCTATGATCAACTTCCTGTCGGTTTAGAGAATATTTCACACCTCAGATATCTTAACTTGTCTTCAAATCATTTCAATTCAAGTTTCCCGGATTGGTTTAGCCGGTTCACTCGTCTCGAGGTTTTGGATGTTTCCGACAATCTTATGAAGGGTGAAATCCCTTATAACATAGGAAATCTAACTTCTTTGATGATTCTTGATTTGTCCGGAAACGAACTTGAGGGGAGGCTACCGGAATCACTAGCAAATCTTTGCGAACTCAGAGAAATTTCCTTGTCTCGCAACCGGATTTCGGGCGATTTAAACAACCTTATAGGATGCAGTTCTAAGGTTTTACAGTACTTGTATTTGGGAACTAGTAACTTTTCAGGTTCTTTACCATATAATCTTGGGGAACTGTCCGAGTTAAGGGGATTAGACCTTGTAGGAAATAAGCTAACTGGAAAGTTGCCTATTGGTATTGGACAGCTTAAAAATTTGGAATTTCTTGTTTTATCTCTTAATTTTATGGAGGGATGTGTGTATGAATCGCACTTTAGAAACATGTCAAGATTGAAGATATTTCGGGCGAACGGAAACGCCTTATCTTACAAGCCGAACCGAACTTGGATCCCTCCATTTCAGCTCACAGGCCTATCTTTGAGAAATTGGGATTTGGGACCTGAGTTTCCCTTCTGGATTCAGCATCTGAAACGTCTGAAATATTTGAGCTTAGCAAACACCGGGATTGAGGACACCATTCCATCATGGTTTTGGAATCAGACGTTTGAGTTAGGATACCTAAACATATCAGGAAATACCATACGTGGACATATCCCAGGTCTGTCAAATTTTGGTTATGGTAAAAATGTGGCAGTTGATTTGAAGCGCAACTTCATAACTGGCCCGTTGCCGATTATTTCTTCAAATATAAGGATGCTAGATCTTTCTTATAATCACATTTCGGGATCTATACAAAACTTCCTATGCAACAGTGGTAATATAGAAAACAGGCTTGAAATCCTTGATCTTGGGCTCAACCAGTTATCAGGAGATATTCCCGACTGTTGGATGAACTGGTCTAGATTGAAAGTTTTAAGATTACAGTCCAATTACAATCTTTCGGGAGAAATTCCGAGCTCGGTACGATTCTTGGTCGGCCTAGAATCATTGCACTTACGGCGGAACAATCTTTCAGGGACATTGCCTTCCTTTTTGAATGAGTTAACTGGTCTGAAGGTTCTGGACTTGGGGCGTAACCGTTTCACAGGACGAATTCCAAAATGGATCAGTACTCTCTCAAAATTAGTCGCTCTTAACCTTCGGTACAACCAGTTTTCGGGAGAGATTCCGGATGAAATATGCCTTCTTGATTCTCTCCAAGTACTGGACTTGGCAAGTAACAGCCTATCAGGACGAATACCGATATGTTTCGAAAATTTCAGTGTGATGGCCGGAAAAAAACCTCCATCTGATCATATATATTACTCGTTGGAGGACACATTTGGGGGGCTCCCTGATAGCCAATTCCTGGTGATGAAAGGAAGATTTGCAGAATATAGCAGTACTCTTCAACTGGTGTTAACTATAGACCTTTCGGATAACAGCTTATCTGGAACAATCCCAGCTCAGATCACCCAACTTGAAAAGTTAATGGCATTGAATCTGTCTAGAAACTCGTTAACCGGCTCGATTCCCGATAACATAGGTGACATGGGATGGCTCGAGTCATTTGATCTCTCCTTGAATAGTCTCTCCGGTGAAATTCCACAAGGCATTTCGAGGTTGACATTCTTGAGTAGTTTGAACTTGTCATACAACGACTTGACAGGAAAAATACCATCAAGTAGTCAACTCCAGGGATTCGGGAAATCGAGTTTTCACGGAAACCGGCTTTGTGGGCCGCCGATCTCGGAGAACTGTGATGAAAGTAGTGGAACAACAATAGTTGAGGATGTTGGAGAGGAGAATGAGGGATCTTTTCTATCAGGTGACAAGTTTGGGATTTGTGTTAGTGTTTTTCTTGGTTTCATATTTGGTTTTTGGGGTGTTTTGGGACCTCTACTGGTCAGCATTTCTTGGAGGACTACTTACTTTAGGGCCTTATCTAGTCTAGGGAACTATATGTTTTATATTTGGTTCAAATTCTTACAAATTATAAATGTGAAATGATTTTTATTCTGTTCTTCTTTTGTGGTTAGGTGCTGTGTTAATATGCCGACCTGCAACTACTTTGATGTATAAATTGTGTTGCCTCATATCCACGTTAAAATATATCTTCTCAAATTGGAATATCACGTGTGTATTTACCATTAATGATAACTTTTGATATAGTACTGATGATTTGTCTATCAACTTTGGTTCATATATACATCAACCGAAGACACAGTGTCATTTATGGGAACAACAATTGCTTTTTGAAAATAATTATAGACAAGAAATTATTAAACTAAACTCTATTAAGTTGCTTCTCCTACAAATTTCTTGAATTTACTTGCACTTGTTGGTTTTGTATAGCGGTTTGGTAAGCTAGCGTAAATTCAAGTTGACGTGTGACAACTCCTATATCAACGTGTAGTATACGATGATTTATGGTGAGTACCTGTCCGACTTTTTTTATACATAAAATCTTTAATTCTTGGGAAAGTAAATCCTCTAAGCTGATTTTTTTTAATTAAAAAAAATCAGTCAACTGATCCTAGGGATAGCAATTCTCCCCGCGGATATGGGGAATATACAAAACTTCCTATGGGGCGGGTATGGGGAATAGTTATATCCCCGAATCAAATGGGGATGGGGATGGTAATAACACCCTCATCCCCGAAATCCCTGAACCCGCCCCGATAGTATGTGTGTGTATATATATATAAGTAAAATAATACTACTATTATTATTTAATAAAAATCATATTATTATTCTTATTTCATACATATTTTTAGATGAATAAAAATTTTCCAAACTACGTAATAATCTAATAACATTTATATGCATATATATATTGTTATTTAATAATATCCGAATTATTCAGGGGCGGGGATGGTAATGGCAAAACCGGCCCCGCCCCGTCCCGTTGCCATCCCTTACTGATCCGTTTATCTTATTTCAGCTAGAGGTTTGCTTCTGCTAATAGAACAATCATCTAAACATATAGCACGCAATACGTTTGTTTCTGTCAATGTCTGAACTGATTTGTTTATCTTATTTTCGCTGCCCTGTTTTGAACTATTCTGTTTTGAATTGATTTTATTGTTTTGAACTCATTTGATCACTTCTTTGAGCTGACTTGTTCTGTGCTTCTTAAATGATATGAACTTTAAGGTTCTGCTCAACTGGTAAACTGAACGACTCTTGTTTTAAACTTATCTGAACACTTTCTCTTAGCTGATTCGAAACCAATATACTGTTCTGATATGATTTTACTGTTCCGAAACTGTTTTGCTATCTGAACCGGTCTATTTTGAACTGATATGCTATTCTCCACTCTGAACTAATAGGCTCTTCTTCTCAATTGAGCTCGGTTATTCATTTATATTGTACAGTTCTTCATCTGAAATGCTCGACTCTGTTCTGATCTGATTCCAACTTGGTCTACACGCTCACATAAACAATAAAAACATAACAATAAGTTTTATATTAATCAAAATTAAAATGTAATATGTTTCCAGATCCAACCGTTCATAATGGCTAATTTGCATCGACGATATTATGCTTTCTCAATACTTACACATTAGCGAAAAGTCAATTGTTGCTAAAGCCGATGAAAGGGAAGAGTTGTAACACACACATATATATAAGATGGAAAAACTATCTACGATGAAACGAAAACACTTCTAAAATTGATAAATTACATAAAGATATGAGTACTTTAAACCAAAGATTAGAAAAGTGTCGCATGTGTGGATCAACTCTCAACTATCAGAATAAATGAAACTATATGAGCTTAAACGAAAAAAAAAACGCTTAGTTTCTACTTAAGTTAAAATAATAAATAAAAAATAGATTTATCATAAATTTATAATCAAATCAAATGAATAAAATTTCAGGCTTATTTAATTCATTTTAGAAGAAACTAAATGAAATCTTTCGTGTTAGAAACTTTTAATAAGTTTTAAACGTATTAAAATGTAATGAGATTAAAATTAGTTAAGTAGGCTTTTAGAGCTTTACATCAAGCTCAAGAAACTGGATACTTTGGGAATTTTTTTTATTTTTATTTTTCAAAATAAATTGCTCCAAGGTCAAAAGACTCGAAACTTTTGAAATTTAATTGAAAAAGTTAAATTTTATCAGTATTTTTTCAAAATTTTATCAGTATTTTTTCAAAATAAATTATCAAAACAGATACTATAGAAATGGATGCCTACAGCCTACTATACAAAAATGGATGAATAAAAATAACCCATTCCTCAGAGAACCAATCATAGGAAAACTAATAAGAGCGAAAAAGGAAAGTCGCTGATGCAGAACAGAAAACTATCCCTGTAAGATGCAAACATCTCCGCCTCCGCCGCAGCCAGACTCAGATTCCGCGGAGGACTCACCGGAGCGCTGCCTTCGTGAGGCAGAGGATCGGCTTAAGGAAGCGATAAAGGAGCTTCAGCGTCGGCAGATAGGAGCCCAGGGAGGGTTCCACCCGCCGTGCGACCACGCTGATGAGTCTTGCGTAGCCAATGCCGTCGGAAACCTCTGCCAGAGTTTTCTGTTATCGTATGGCATTCGAGTGGGGATCGGGATTCTCCTTCGGGCGTTTAAACTAGTTCGCCTCAAGTCATATTCTTCTCTCCTGGATCTCAAGGTTTAGCTCATCTTTCTTTTTTTTTCTTATGTTTTTTTATTCTGTAGAAAGGTGATGACTTGATTCAATTTTTTTAATGCTCAATTTCCTGAAATAAAAAAGTTTGATCGTTGCCAATTACTAATAAGTCAGATGTGATGTATTTTTCTGGCCAAAATAGTGTTGCAGTCTGTGATTCATTTCAGCAAGATACTTGTGCTTAAAAATGCGTCTCTGTGTTTGTATGTATAAATGGATGGTTCAACTACTTTGGCCATCATGATGATAACTTAGAAATATTGTGGTTAAAATGGGCAAGGCAGGGAATTGTGTGGTAAGGCTAGCTTATGAGGTTGTAATGAGACTTGGAATATTTGCAAGGTTTGGGGTTCTACTGGCTGGTGGTAATGGTAAAACGAGTAGCTGTCGATGTTGGAATTGATGCAAAAATGTTGTTACAAGAAGCAGTCTAAAATAGTTAGAAAGACAACAATAATTTAAACTGGATCAATAATGGATGATTGAGGAATTTAATGACAATAAGATTTAGAGTATGGAATAAATCAAACAACCGATTGTGGATATTTCACTACCATTTTGGGTTTTGTTGGTTTGGAATCTTTATGCGCACAAGAGTTCTCCTCCATGACTTGATTGAAGATATACACTTGTCAGATTGTGATATATACCTGGAGGAGTTTTGTTATTTTCTAGTTGGGGTTTTTTGAGATTTTGGTGACCTATTTATTTGATTGCAGCAACTTGTATCTGAGAAAGACCTTATAGTGAGAGAGGAAGCATGTCGAATTGGTTTGCTTTTTGGAGGATTCACGGGTTCCTACCATGCTCTGAGGTGTTTGCTGAGAAAACTTGGGAAGAAAGAGACACCAATGAATGCGTAAGTTGACAAATTGCCACAAATTTACCTGCTTTTTGACTACACGTTACTTGATGATGTTATGTTGCTGAAGATAATCTCAAAGTTTTTGATTTGGTATTACCCCTTTGTCCTTATTTTTGCAATCGATTTTCATTGTATGATTTATCTTTTTCCGTATGTATGACATTGTTTAAGGGGATGATGGGGCAGACTTTTAGCAGGTGCAGTCTCAGGATTATCTATATTAGCTTTGGATGATTCAAGCCGGAGGCGTACACTCGCTTTATATCTTTTGGCTAGGGTCGCTCAGGTATGAGTATATTGTCTTTCGTTCTTGTACTTTTTTCCAGGTACGAGTTATATAACTGCTTTTGCATATTTTTACATTGCTAAATTACATGACTTCTTCTCCAGTGTGCATATAACTCGGCTAAATCCAAAAACAAGTTCCACCTTTGGGGAAGCCATTGGAGTCATGGGGACACACTGCTGTTTTCAGTAGCCTGTGCACAGGTAATTGACACATCATTTACAAAAGTCTCAATTGTAACTGTTTTTTCCTTTGGTTAATATTCTGTTACAGGGTCCAGATCTCTGGTATAGACGATGAGAGCTTAAAAGAACATAATATCACACTAGAATTTATCTATGTTTGTTACGGTGGATGCTCAATTTGATTTCCTTGTTCTAATGCTGTCATTTTGTCGTCGATTTTCTAAGCATAAGCACATTTCAGGTTATGTATGCTTTTGTTATGCGCCCAGAGAGCTTGCCAAAATCATATCAAGATTTCATTCAGAAAACAGGTCCAGTTGCTGTACCTGTGTACAAAGCTGTGAGGGATTGCTGTAGAGGTTCTCCTGTAGATATTGCCTCACTATCTACCTACTTGTCCACCAAAAGAGGATTTAGCACCATGAAATTGGAGGAGTTTCCTGATATTGTTCCTTGCTCTATTATCCACCCTAATACTGACTCATGCTTATATCACAATGCAACTGCTGCCAGAGATACCTTCAGGAAAACATTTCCTCTATATTTCTCTTTGACGTTTGTGCCCTTTGTTGTTCTGCGTATGCAAAAGGTACATCCTCTCATTATAAATGGTAAAAGGATGCCTTTGTAGTTTTGTTGTTCATCCATTTTTTATCATATAAAAAATGTTAAGAGAGTGGATCGAAGAATGTGTTATCGATCGTTTATACTACACAAAGTTCGAGGGGATCTAACAAACTGTACCCATTTTCATTATAATCATTTCGAAATTCAAACTACCTGACCTAAGCTTTTAATAGAAGATGATGGAGAGCTTATTTTCTTGTTTCATTGATTATCATTGCATTGTTGTGTAAGAATATTCCTTCACCGCTCTTCTTATACATCTTGGAAGAAAATATTAATTATATCTTTCTTCAAGAATATATTCAAGTAGTGTCTCTATTAAGCTTTTATTGATTTAACAAATGAAAGAATCCTGGATCATAAATATCTTCTCGATTTTGGAAACTATTTGGGTTGATCTCCTGTATAGCATATAGAGTTTGCAAAACTGGGATTAACGGGATGGTTTTGCTGTGTTGTGAGTTATGTTACTGTGTTCCTAGCTAAGTTCTAGTCAATGCAAATGAGTTATCATAATTGCTTAGTGGGTAATTATGTATCGTCTCTTTTTTAAGTTCAAGGATGCTCCTGTTAGAACCTGTTGGCTTGCCGTTAAAGGCGCTGTGCGTTCTACAACGTTCTTGTCTGCTTTTGTTGGCATCTTCCAGGTAAGTTCCTGCTGCTGCATTTATATAACAGTCAGTCATCATAACTATACTGATTAACATATCCCGGCAACAAAAGGGGGTGATATGCATGCACAGAAAAGTGGCATTGAAGGACCACAAGCTCTTGTATTGGTTTGCAGGGGGGATATCCGCCCTGTCTGTACTTCTAGAAAAGAAAGCTAGACGTGGGGAGTTGGCCTTGTATGTTCTTCCTCGAGCTGGAGAATCTTTATGGTATATTTTAGTGAATCGCCATTTGCTTCCAGATATAAAAAATGCTGAGGTACAACGGACTCTCCTTTTGTCTAGTTAAATCAATTGGAGCTTTCCACCCAATGCTTCACTGATTTATTATTGAAAAGCATTTCCGCGTATTCAGGTTATGCAATGTCTGATATGTTGAAAACATGCTTATCTCCTTTTCTTGCGATGCCCAATGTTCAGAATCAAGCATGTAGTCAATTCCCTTCTTTTCTTGTCCTAGAAATGTTTCATCTTTTTTCCAAAATTCCCTCCTCACTGACACGAAGAGTCTCCCATAAAATCTAGTCCCATTTTACGGGAGTATTTGAACCAAGGCATAAGGAATGGTTCAAGTGTTCTTGACTCTTAACGAAACGATTGCAAAGGATTGGAGAAATTACTTTGTGGCATTTTACCACGTCTTTTCCACCAGCAGATTAATTAAGCTATGGTGTGAATAGCAAATCAATAATAATTGAAGCACACTTGAGGATTGTTTCAGTCCAAATTCAAAAGTTTGTTATTCTATCCCTGAAATAATTTTTATTCTCAAATATCCTAGGTGGCTTTGTTCTGTGCATGCATGGGTGGAATTATGTATTACTTAGAACACGAACCAGATACTATGGCTCCATTTCTTAGAGGCCTGATTCGCCGCTTCCTTGCGAGCAAAATCAGTAATCCAGGCCCTTCAGCAAGTCGAAACGCCTCTTACGCATATCTACATACGTTGGATGCCATGAAAAAGCCACAGAGGCAGGATGGCTTAGAGGACGAAAGCTCATCTTCTCAAAAATACAATCTTGAATCTCTTCCAGGACTCTGAGCATGTTTTTTTCAATTGCTCAGCTGTGACAGCTATTTACTTCAGGCGTAGATTCAAAGACATTCGTTCTTGATAAGACAGTTCTGTCCAAGTTCCTATAAACACGGAGGAGATCCGGTGGTGATCACATGAGGGGGCACCTTCGTAAAGTACTCGTCCCCTTCTACCTCCAAAGTAAAATTTTTTGGGTGAATTTTTTTTTCAATTGTTCTTCATAAAAACTGAATGTCAGGTGAAGACTTTTGAGGGTGATTTTATCATATGTAGATATTACCAAGTCCATCTATATAATGATCAAACTTAAGTTTAGTCGGATTAGAGGAATTCAATTGATGAGTCGATACAATATTGTCATTCATTCTGTATCTCTGATGTGGGAACTTTTAAGAGCTTGGATTCTCAGAGGCTTCTTGTTCAAGCTTATTATGGTTCAAAACAAATTGATTTCTACAAGGAATTTCTCGGTAGGATCGGCTTGTTCTCGTAGAATATGATGGAGAACAGGGATCACGATTCGAGTGCTAATAGCATGTCATGTTCTTTCTTATATCGCCTTCTTGTTCTTGAAGAGTACTATGATAAACAGCTATTTTGTGGTAATTGACTGGGAAAATGAAATTATTTCATCCCAAACACCGTTTTTGGACCTTACACAAACTGTGTAATATTATTGGAGAACAAGAGGTGAAACTTTCAGCCGCATGGACATTCCAAATATAAGATCCAACACTGATGTTTATCAAATTAAATATTTTTTTTCCAACGTAAAAAGTTATGATTGTTTGTACAGTACAACCTAAAATTTTCAGATGTAGAGTAGCTAAAATGGCATTGCCTCCATTGGAAAACCCAAGTCCAAAATATCCAAACTGGCTTATAATTTTTTTCACGATCGTCGCGTTTAACATCCAAAGGGCATCGAAGTTGTTCAAGAACGTATCCCCCTGATGATCACATATCCAATATCCAATTAAAATCAAGAAGTTTATATCCAAGGGAAAGAACTAGATTGTTTTCAAACAATTTTGATCACGATGAATCAATTTTAAGTGAACTTACCCTTCTAATTTT
The DNA here is from genome assembly GCA_001598015.1 of Dorcoceras hygrometricum. Classification (NCBI taxonomy): domain Eukaryota; kingdom Viridiplantae; phylum Streptophyta; class Magnoliopsida; order Lamiales; family Gesneriaceae; genus Dorcoceras; species Dorcoceras hygrometricum. The sequence continues at coordinate 97,642 of KQ998965.1, forward strand.
TATTTCGAGAAATACTTATAAAAGCACATGAATTAATCCATGAAATTAATTAATTTATGTAGTTCGAGCAATATAAATTTTAAGATGTAAATTGAGCTAACTGGTCAAAGACCTCACGCATTTAAAAATTAAAACGTGTAGTTTGTCTACGTCCAATTAAACCTTCAGTCATCTAAATTGATTCAGTTTTATATCCAAAACCAAAAAGGATTCAAGATCTATTTACTAGCAGACGGCTTTAGTTATATGCAAGATACATATTCGAACCAACCGTGATGGAGTCAGTATGCAAGATACATATTCCCAAACTGAAACAAAGAACACAGTGTTTCTTGAATACTTCGAAAAGGCAAGACCATAAATATGGTCCATAGGCATATTCCATCCCAATATGCCACATAAATCAATGCCTATTATAGATGTTGAAATGCAGAGTATCGAATAACTTTCTTCCGAGAGGATTTCAGATGCTGTATCTCATACTCTCATTCTTCCTGAACTTTGCAAATATCAAAGGTTTTGTTACCTATTTTACACAAAATACCACTAAATACGCAGGAACATAAGCGCTTATGTGATAAATCTCCAATGGTATGGTGCATCTTTGTTTCCTCTCTGATCACTTTCGACAGAGAATCGCTAATATCCCCAACTGCCCAAGCTATAGATATATGTGGGCGTGGATCCTGTGAGAAACATTAACTAGTGTTTCGATGATATTTACCATTTGACGCGTAGATAGTTACTTAAACAAGGAAACGATTGGAGATAACAGGCATGCAACCAAACCTTGTAAAACTCGGGAAGATTATGGAGTCTGTACACATCATTGACGGCTTCGATTTGCTTCTTCATCTGAAATCAAAGAAACCATATAGAGTTCTACTTCATTTTAAGCACAAATGATAAAGTCAGTCGGGCTTCAAAGGCCTATGATTTACATGCATATCATATACAACTCTAGTATCAGATAAGTTTCAGGATGCATGATGCTGTGTGGGAAAATTCTGGACTGATCTTTAAAACATGCATTACAACAAATTTGTTTGAAAATTTCTGTAGTTCTTAAAATAATATCTAAACCAGGCTTAGTAACTATAATCAGACAGCTTTCTGTGGTTTATTATCACATCAAAGGGCCGCTTATATTTGGAACTGGCCAGCACGAGCAATGATGCAAATGAACAAAGAATCCATGAACTTTAGAGCAATCCTTGCATTAATTCAGCAGCTCTATCTAAGATGTGATAGCATTTACCTATCTAAGGCCAATAAAACCCCTTCCATTGTATCCTTTTTCATCCACAGATGAACACTTCCGATTACTGGCATTTCATACAAAGCAACTACAGCAGAATGTAAATTTTCTGCTATTTTAGTAAATATGTGACAGTGAAGACCAGTTGACTCAATGTAGGTTTCTTGTGCCATAAACACATGCAACACAAGATTAACCGAGAACAAGAGCGCATTCCTGTCTACTCCCTTTTTTTTTACTTGCTTATTTTGTGAAAATCCAAATAACATTTCTACATTAAAGCTTTTGACGAAAAGTAACAGTAGCTAACAGCTATGATTCAACATTATACCTCAGTTAAGCCTCCAGCAGTGACTTCCAATGAAAGAAATGTCCGGGTATAATCATCATTGACAAATACTACCCACTTAGTAAAATCAATACAGTACCTGTTAAATTTGAAGAAAAACATACAGCAATGAATTATAACCTTATAAAGCATCAACCATTACAAAAAACTGGTAGTTTCTTCCACAGTGGTGGCAAAAGGGCGAGGGTGAGGGGACAAACATACATTTTTCTAGAAAATTTTCAAGTAAAAAACTAGACTTTTCATGAGGGATGACTACCCACACTCCCACCCTCGGCCGCACTAAATGCACTCCTACTTCTCACCTCCTATGAGACTGAAGCCTCTGTCTAAGCATGCCCACCATGGAATCTCTTTGATGTACTCGAATAGGAACCGTCCTTCCCAAGCTCACATGAAACTCCCTCCCTAGCACAACTTGATCAAATTTCTGATCATCTTTAATTAAATCCCTTAAAGGGACGTCAACATCAACCACATGAAGCACAGGTAGTAGCCGTGCGACTCTCTTCAGAAACAAGGATATATCTTTTCTCTGTGCCGACGGAACAATGACTAAAACCGCCAAAAAACCATTATTGGTACTATCTAAAACCCAACTTAGAGCCAAATAGCTTCAATAAACAAAGTGTAACGTACCTGGTATATAAACATGCAAAGCAAAGTTTCCCTCGACGTGGGGGAAGCTACGGACTCGTTTGGGTTGATCGATTTGCACCGAGTAGTCAAATGCACCTTTCACAAGCAAAATGGCAAACAGTTGGGATACGAACATCCCTAAAAAAAAAGAGTGTACAGTCGCGGGATATTACCCAGTGAATTAGGCGGATGGAGAAGAGACAGAGGAGGTGGAGGGAGAGAAATGGGTATTTGGGTCGGGTCGCATGGTGCAGTTGGATCGCGTTCTGAATCGGAGTCGGAGGAATATTCTCCATACGACGCCCTCAGAGCTTCCATCTCCGCCTTCACTGATTATCTTTTTTTCTTTCTCTTTTTTTTTTTTACTTCGTTGACTGATTTATCTTGGTTGGGGCACCGGGGCCAGGGTGGCTGTTTACTGTTTAGTGCCACATTATGATTGATTTGCATTTTGCCTCTTAATTATTTTAAAACTTCTTTACAGTTAGTCTTAACTTATTTAAACTAAAAAGTGAAATTAAGGAGTATATGGAATAATATAAAATTGCATAACATAAGTGTTTTTTTAATAAATAAATGAAAATGTTTTTAAAAAATGATTGGTTCTTGTCAACAAAATTAACATTTCATAGATAAAAAAATTTGACAAATGTAAATAAAACGTGCTTTCCCGAGCAAATACAACAAATATTAATCTTAGCTACTCTATTGATGGATTTGATTTAAAGAATATTTAGGTTATATAAAAAGAATTTGATAGATCAATTTCAATGAATTTGGGTATATTTAAAATATACATATAGAAAACAAATACACTGTAGTTATTATTGAAAATGAATTTAATTTGGTAGAAGAGTTTATTATTCACTTCAATTTTGTTAATCAAAGCAGGTTAATTATATGAAGAAGTTCATGATGTAAATCATCGATTAAGACAAAACAAAACGTAAGTGGTCTTGGAAGACATAGATGTAAAGACATGCAAATTAATCTTAACAAAAATATTATCTATTTCGGTTATGTCCGGATTGATGATTTTGATTCAAGTGTGACTTTCATAAAAGTATTTGGATTGCATAGATTTCATATGAAGTAATTTTAAAATGAAAGCAAGAAATATATCGAACAACGCATGAGATTTCTGATGTTCATTCTAATTTTGAGTCAAATTCATTCAATGGGTCTGAGACGAGCAAATGTTTGGATCCAAATATTTTAGAAGCATTTCAAATGCATGGTTCGTTTAGTGGAGTGAATGCTTAAGTCGAATTAACCAAATCATCGACTACATAATGGTGTAATTGGACCGAATTACTTGAAATCCATGGATTTTAAATACATCCATGTCAATTTAGTTTGATAGCTTAGAGAAAAGAAATTCAAAAATATCCTCATATTTAATTACACTATGTTTATACAAATCAGAATGTTTTTTTATATCATCATATGCAATTACACTTATGTATTTTAGATTCTACGAATATTGGAGTAATAACGTACTGTGATATAGCAATTAAATAAATTTGGAACCATATATTTGAAATGACTCAAATCCAAATATGAAGTAATTTTTTTTTTTTTAGGGAAGTAAATTTTTGGTCCAATAATTTGTATATTTACCACTTTCGGTCTTGTTAAAAATATATAACTTATATATTTTTTTTACTTTTTGATCATGCTATAATGGATTTTCTATTTTAATCCTGTAAGTATATATATTCTTTGCTTTTGGTCCATTTTCTTTTGAATTATATACAGTTACAGGACCAAAAATGAAAAAATTATACAAGGTATAAGACTTAAAGTGACAAAACATATAAGTTATAGGATTTAAAAAAATTATAATAACAGGACCAAAAATAAAATTATTTTTTAATATGACTAAAAATAAAAAAATTACTAGCCATACGCCCAAAAGTTATTATTTACACAACTCTCTTACAAAAATTGCATCGGTCTCTTTCCTCGACTGTGCGTGTTCTCTTCGATGTCACAGCCTAGCTTGTCTCACATCATAACAGGATAATGCGATGGAAAATTTTGATGTGAAATTATTTAATAAATAATAAGATAACCTCATAGTCTAAAACCCATATTAGAAATGTTTCTTGAGCACTATTTTACTATTGTGAAATCAAGATCTAAAATGTCATATACATAGTTAAAAAAAAAAAACTTAATTATATAGAGATCATTTTAAATTTTTTTTGCCTAGTGATCTATCACGCAATAAGTCAACATCGAATGGCTATATTGTGCTGTTCGCTGGTTAACTGTATTGAACTTGTGGGCTTGCTAGGCTCATTAATTCATTTAATAACTCTAAATTCAGAGGTTTAGGACAATTTGATGTGATGATAGAAGTGTCTTAAGTTTTAATAACGTTGATGATTTAGCAGATGAATTCCTTCCTCTCTATATAAAATCATCATTCTAATTATAATTGAAACCTTTCGCAGCTTGTAGGCCTGGGAAACTATGTTGAAATCTTACAACCAGCTATAAATGTGGTCAATGAATGTTGAAGTTTTATGCAAACGAGACATTTACATTGGGGTTTTACATCTTCGCAGCAACCCGACGTCAACAAACAGGGATCGATACGTGGGTCATGCTCGCTAGCCATAGCCATTCAACAAGCAGGATTAGTCGAAGGGATCGATACGTGGGTCATGCTCGCTAGCCATAGCCATTCCAGTGCAAAGACAAGTAGGGCACATCACCTGCAAATCAAACACATGAGATTTGCTTAGAATTGTTGCCGCATACCATCTCAATGTTATTGTGGATCAGGAGACCGATCCAGTGGATGCTTATTTTAAAATTCCAGAACACATTCCAAACCATAAATCAAATCCTTCCTTGAGGAGAATAAATTCAACACGAGATAATCAAGATTAAAAGTCATGAATCAAATTCATATTTCAAGCTCATTATTTATGCTTCATTCATGAGTATGATCTTCCAGCAGAACGTATATGAGATGATAATGTTATGTCACTGGCATTTTAAGTTGATGGATAGTAGTTACATTTGGAGTCCTTAAAGACCAAACAAGACTTGGGAACATGTGTGGGTAGCTCAGAGTTATCAAGATCAAGAAGTGATACGGAACACCTTAGATGTTCATTGATGACTTATTAACGAGAAGGAATAGATGTGTTTGGTTCAAACTTTATAAATCCTATTTCTTTACCGCTCTCATTTACTTTCATCTGCATTATTTACTAGCTTTACGATAATTGTTTGATAGATCGCAAAAGGAATTTGTCATGAAACTCAAAGTCCAACTTAAACTATGCTACAGAATCCTAAAACAATTTCATACCCCCGGATTAGGTTCTACCATATCTTATGTTTCTGACCGACCCTGAAGTGGATAGGATCGTATGCTCCTTTACTTCAATTTCCACGGAAACTCAGTTTCAATTTTACAAGGATATCTTACATAAGAAAGAAAAATTACAAGGTATATTCATCACCAAAACAATCAAGGTATCGTAGACACGAAGGAGGTAATATCTTTCATAAGGCAGGTGGAGATAAATTTAAATTCGAAAGAATGAAAGCATACCTTTCCTGATCCTGAACAGTTAGAACATCGTTCTGTTTTAGGTGACGACAAAGGCTGGTTTCCACTACCCAGTGCAGAGACTGGTTCAATAAGCACAATAGATCCAGAGCTTGAACAGCGGGCACAAGCAAGATATCCTGTGCATCAGAAACGCTAAGTTCCGCCAAGCACCAAGATGTGTACCCTTTCTACAGAGCTCAAGGTTTAGATCATCATTACAATATCAAGTTTAGTTTTGTTGGTCTTTGAATATGGAAACACTATTCGCACGTAAAATATAGAAAACGGCAATCAGTTGTGAAATCAAAAATTTTGACTTATGAGGATCAAGCCCAAAATGTCAACGAGGAATGTTCTTTGTTTGTATCTCTACGGGGGTAAAAAGAGTACACAAGTTCGTCCCTCACGAGAACTTTGGAATGTTGGATGTCAGACAGTTCCAGCCCTAATAATTATTGAAGAAAATATGTTTTCAATCATTTGAATATTTTTCATATCCTTCTCTAGTAGGATACCACCAGAGTTACAAAACGATCAGGTAGATGTAAAAGGTAATAAATAATTAGACCAAGGCTAAGAAATCAAGCAAGGTAACCTGGTGAACAATGAGTTTCATGGCATTTTTACCTGTACCAAGACAGTACTTGCATCTCTTATGTTCCTGCAGCTTCACATTATTTATCTCCACCACCATCAAGGCAGATATCACTCCTACCGCTCCTCCCGAGAATGATGCAACGATTGGATCAACATCACTACAAGTTCATAAAACTGTTAATGAGGAGATAAAAGAGTGATATATAACCTTAAAATGTAGATGAAATTGTAAAACTGTTACAGTATTGTTAAGCAACCAACCCAAATAAGAGTGTTTAACGAAACTCATTTAAAGATCGTATACGTCATAACAGTATAGGTTACATGATATCTAAGAAATTTTAAGCCGCAAGAAGTCATAAATCTTATATTAAAATTAAGTACTTTAAACATTTGGATAAAATAAGCTATCAGAAAAAAGTCGAGAAAAATGAGGAGAAAGATTCACAATTAAGATGATAATGAAGTTTTCTATCAAGTCTTTCTTTGAAACGAAAGCCAAACATTTATTGAACACGGACCAGGCCCCAATTTTCCTTCAGTCTATAAGCAGTTGTTGACATTACATCATCCAAGATACAATTAACATAATAAAGAACCAAGTAACCAACATCTTGCCAGTTTGTACAATAAACGATGAAAGGGCAGAGCTGATCTGACGTCTTTGGTCGACCTAACAGGATCTAAGTATTGATATGGACCATTCCCCAGTTTTCTTCACTCAAATCAGCAGTTAGACATGCCGTCAACCATGGTACATCTACACTGATATAGAAACCAACACTTTGTACAATAGCAATTGACAGTGCTCATTGTCTGTCATCTAACCAAATATAAGTTATGTTATAATGTACAAGTACAGACAAATGGAGTGGACTGCATTTGATAATTAATCCTTGTCTAACAGGTAAATATTTGAAATTGTGAGCATGCTTACATTATTCAGGCTCTATATGCATCGCACATCAAATTTCTAGAGAAGCAAAAGATACATTTGCGATTTACTAACTGTTGAGCTACAGTTGGAAAACATGCCAGATTCATTGCTTCAATAAGAACATGAAGTCTATAATAGAGAACCTCTAAAATCATACCTCAATTGCATTGGAAGATGCATACTGCTGATAAAATCAGCATATGATGTCCCACCCAAACCTAGTTTGAGCTCTAGCTGACATAAGCAACAGAAAGCAAATGCTATGATTAGAATACTTGCAGATTTCCTAACTCTAAAATTGTCAAAAAGTCTTGTAACTTTCTTTTTCTTTTTCTTTTTCTCGATGGTAGAATCATGTATTTAGCTGATAACTTCAGAAGTAGATTTGGCTGTCATAATTTACGTGATTAATGACAGCCTCTCTTTATCGATAAACAGGGGATGTGAATAAAGCGAATCACAAATTTTCATAATGTTACTGGCCATCCAAGTCGAGTTCACTATTATCAATCTAGAACTTAAGAGGTTGATCAAAAGTTTGTGAGCAATATATCTATTTCTATTAATCACAAATTGAAAATAAAAAAATATAATGTATATTGATCCAGTACTATGACATTTCAAAAATCAGTAAAAAAATTAATCTTCGGATCTATGAATCTGTGTTAAACTAAAAGTTGATTTAAGATTCTGAATTCGGTCAGCTTAAATTAGTTGAATGCAGAGTTGGAGCCTCTAATTCAAATTCATGAGAATATAAATAACACTCAAACTTTTTTTAAAAGCTCGATTCCAGAAGGGATATTTACACCTACACATCCATAAATTGGCTGAAAACATAACTTGCACAGAGACATAACTTACCGTCGGAGCTAGAAGACCACCAAAAAGCATGAATCCAGCAATAAGAGAAAAACAAGTAGCATAGTATTGCTTCAAATTCGACGAGTTCTGGAAGAAACATACTTCTCAGATAACACTCTATAGAAAAACTAATAAATTGTAGGTGCCAATTAATGAAGAAATTGTATAACACAAGCCACAAGGCAATGAAACATATGACTTACCAAAGGAGGCAAAAAGGGAATAAATGAAGGGAAACTGGGAAGCTCGCTTTCTTGATTATCATTTGTAATCCCTAGCTCTGCGCTTTTAATCCTTTGCTGTATTCTAAGGCGACGCACCTAAACAAAATTCATGGCAGCGAGGAAGAAGCTATATAAAAAATTTATTCTTGAACGATGATCAAATAAGATAAATTCCTATCTTTTTTATTTGATATCTGAAACAACAAACTTGATTAAAATGAAAAAACAACAACCGCCTTTGACCCAATACCAACCTCCTCCATCTGCAAAAAAATTTTATTTCGTCGACTCCGGATATTTTCCTCGATTTCCTGTAATTCCATTTTCGCAAAGTCCTGAACTGTCTCCGGTCCTTCAATTATACAAAATCTGTATACGAACGCCACTTAATCCAATCAAAACCCCCCATTGCACCAAAAAACAGAAAAAAAAAAAAACCTACCCAGCCAATTCGAATCAAGACTTTAACGAACAATCAATATATGAGTAAATCATGACACATACGCAGTGGTACTTTTATCGGTCAAGGAAGTGGAATCAACGGAAGCTGAAAAAGGTGATGAGTCGGCGTCGGAAGCCTTGGATCTCCATTTGAGGTTGGACTTTAGCTTCCCCTGGAGGTAACATCGCGAATACGACGAATAAAACGGCGTCGCCACATGAGAAACCGGAAGGATTCGACCCGAACAGAGCATCTTTTCGTGGCGAAAATTGCCGATCAACAGAGGAGAGGAATGGAGACAAAGAGCATCATTGCTGTGCCCGAGTGTTCAAGTGTGAGAATTTACTATATTTGTTTTGGATGGAAACGTAGGATTTCCACGTGTGCACTTTCTATTAGCTACATCGATAATAGATGATTGGATTATTCCTAGTCTGGTCCCCACTACCCTCCTTGATAAAAATCTAGTCTATCTATATTGTAATCCATTCATATATATAAAAAATTGCTATTATGGACAATTATGGGCAATGGATATCTATGTGAACACTCGTATCACCAAATGTTTATATAGATGTCCACATTAAGTATCCATAGTATCAGTCCTTTATATATATATATATATATATATACCGAACAGAGCATCTTTTCGTGGCGAAAATTGCCGATCAACAGAGGAGAGGAATGGAGACAAAGAGCATCATTGCTGTGCCCGAGTGTTCAAGTGTGAGAATTTACTATATTTGTTTTGGATGGAAACGTAGGATTTCCACGTGTGCACTTTCTATTAGCTACATCGATAATAGATGATTGGATTATTCCTAGTCTGGTCCCCACTACCCTCCTTGATAAAAATCTAGTCTATCTATATTGTAATCCATTCATATATATAAAAAATTGCTATTATGGACAATTATGGGCAATGGATATCTATGTGAACACTCGTATCACCAAATGTTTATATAGATGTCCACATTAAGTATCCATAGTATCAGTCCT
>KQ998965.1:109463-121828 GCA_001598015.1 Dorcoceras hygrometricum
CCGCCGCCGCCGCAGCCGACGGAGGAGGAAGTGGATGAGTTCTTCGCGATCCTCAAGAGGATGCGTGTGGCCGTCAAGTATTTCAAGAATGTCGGCGCTTCTTCTTCCAACGTCTCGCCGGTGCTGGCCGCGGCGGGTGAGGCCGGTGGGAGGAAGGCGGAGAGGAGAGGCTTGGATCTGAATTCCGTTCCGGATTCGGAGAGCAACTCGTGATTGATTATAAGTCTGTTTGACTTCTTGAACCCAGCTAACATTGTTGTGGTCTACGGTTTTTTGTTTTAATTATTATCTGTTTTTTTACTTCAATGCTTTATGTTTGGACTTCTTCTGTAAATTATCATTATCATATGAATTTAAGTCAATTCATATTAAATAAAATTATTATTTTTTTACTTAATTTCTGGTCTTATATTATTGTGTTTCTTAGTAAAAATAATCTGATTCATGGAGGAGCATGCTAAATATATATATATATATATATATATTTATTGTGGATTTGACATCCCTCATATTTAGTTTACTCAATATTTAACATCTATGTCTCATCGTACTTTACAAATGTTAAAACTTATTAAATAACTATATTTGTTTAAAATATAAATCTGTTCTATTTCAAGAACAATTTTATGAAAATTAAAATAAGTAACATTTAAAATTTTATTACAATATAATTATATTATTTATATAGAGTAATATACATTCATTAAAAGTTATGGTTTATAATTCAAAGTTAATCTATACGCTGTGTGAGTCTGCATTGGGTAGCTAAGAGGTGTCGATAATATGTTATCTAATTAAAACATATGATGCGTGCTCTTATATTGTATAAAATATTTTAATATTGCTTAATCAGTTCTTTTATATAATAGATTTATATTGAATAAATTGTTACAGTTGTTAGATTATCAACCGTAAGGATATTCACACAAAAGTAAAGGCTGTAAAGCCACGAGTCACGAAATGTGAACTGCCATTGGTGCACACGTAGCTATATATTTTTTGTATTGTTCAGGGACATATTAACTCTTGATAACTACATCGTTCTTGTACACTAGTGTGTTGTGGTGAGCATTCGTGTTGACAATTTTCAGCGATAAAATGTACATTTTCAGCGTTATATTTTTGTTATCATAGATTTTTCGAATTCAGATATATAAACAATATAGCTTCAGTTTGTTGACATTAAATGAAAAGAGGGTAAGTGGAAATTCGGGGACATGGATGTCGGCACATGTTTTTAGGGTTGGGGAAAAATACCGAAAAATCGGTATACCGCATTTATTGAACCGAAATTTATTGGAAATACCGAAAAATTCGGTATACCGAAATTTTCGGTACGGTATGATGCCGTACCGAAAATTTCGGTAACGGTATCGGTATGAAATTCAGAAAATTCGGTATTTTCGGTATACCGAAATACCGATAAATTTAATATATTTATATATATATATATTTTTTCGGTAAATTCGGTATTTTCTATATATATATAATATATATATCTATATATATATATATTCGGTAATTCGGTATTTTCGGTAAATTCGGTATATTTCGGTAAATTCGGTAACGGTACGGTATCGGTAAAGAAATTTTTTTTCGGTATACCGAAATTTCGGTATGGTAACGGTATGGATTTTTTCAATACCATAATTTTCGGTACGGTATACGGTATACGTTGAAAAAACCGGTATACCGTACCGAACCAACCCTACATGTTTTGATTAGAAGCTCTGTGAATAGAGATCCACGACTTGGTTTAATTATCTCATAATAAAAACTTCAAACATATAACATAGAAATTTTGAGTATTATATTTTTTTGGTTAGATAAATTATGAGAAAGTTAGTGTTATATACACTTATTATATTTCTCTCAATAAAATATTTAAAATAGGTTCGTGGACGTATCATATTTCTTGGATTAACCATATAAATTTGTTGTGATTTTTATTAATTCATTCCTTAATTTAGAATTTTATAATTGTATAATTATTATTGGTTCGATATAATCTGCAACATACTTATCCCTGGGATAATGAGATTGATATGATCGAAAAACAGATCGTGACTAAGCTGAATCTGCATGGAGCGGAGTTGCTCGCGATCTGAACGAACGAAAACATAAGATGCAATAGCTCTGATTCTTGAAAGAATTTTAGCATCAAGAAGCAGATCGGATATGATAATAAATCGGGAGAAAACAATCCGAACTACTCTTTGAAAATTAAAATATGATGATTTAAAATAAGCGATGCACGTGTATGCATGCGGAAAGCTGTAAACTGAAATCTGTAAAGAAAACACCAAAATTTGTTTCTGGAAGTTCGGAACTGAATCTCCTACGTCTCTCCTTCTTCTATTGCTGGAATGATTCACTAGAAATTTGATTATTACAGCTTCTGTAATAACTCGGTCCTAACAGTCATAACTGTGAGAACTCCTAGCACACCATGCTACACACAAGCCCGCAAGTTGTGTGAACTGTATCACTAAGAACATGTTTAACGTCTCTGTTCAAGACTACATTTGAATTGATTTCGGGGTGATTCACTCAACTAATCTATTCAGCTCTCGGCTCTCATATATGTGAGTGAATCTGTTGTGAGAAATATTACAGTGTAAGATCACTCTTTCAAATGGTCTCTCACATACTGGGAAGTGTTTACTAAGCTGATGTCATCATCCTCTTTCCAAGTTGTGCAGTCGACTACAGTGATTCTGCGTTTAAGCTCTCGGCTGTATATCAGCTCACACATGGGCACCAGCTCTCAGCTTGTACATCAGCTGCTACCTGTGTGTATCAGCTATCGACTGTTTTTATTTTTGGTTTATCGTCTCTCTCTTCGCACTTCTTCTTTCATCAGTTCAGCTGTCGATATGTATAGCCTCTGTGCTGATATATCCGTTGGACGCAAGTTTCTAGCCGTTGAAAAGCTTCTGTAAAGTTTCTGACATTGTTGTATCTTGTGTCCTTCATCTTTTAATACGTTTGCAGACTTTGTTGACTTTGAATATGCGAGCTTTGTCTCGATCAGACAAATTAGTTTGTCTTCTAGTATTCTAAATAAAGCTTGTACAGACTAATTCTGTAGCGCACCAAAATCAAATAGGACCACAATTGTTAGCCATTTTATTTTCAAGGTCTGTTTTGTTATTTGAGCATCCAGATTTCAGTTCAAGCTAGTTCAGTTGTCTAAGCTGATATCTTTTTCTTCCAGCTTAGAAGCAACGGCCCAGATGACTTATTGAAGGATTTCGCCCCAAGAACAATCCCGAGCTGGAGCAGCTTTTCTTTCAAATAAAATGCTTGTGATTTATAAATTGTGGTAGCAATTTTACAAATTAAAATAGTAGTAGGGAGTTTCTATTAAGTTTGCAAGGATTTGGTATGATAGTCATGCCTCATCATTGTATCTTTCACCTACTACAAATCATCCTCACATATATGATGATTTACGTGAGTTCTAGAGCTCATTTGTTTATAAGAAAATCTTTCATTTCTCTCAAAATATACAGAAGCTCGCAGATTGTGTTTGAGAATATTTCCAGCCAAGGCCATCTGTTCGTCGTTATTCTCAGTCCAGGCAAGTAAATTTGATTCTTGCTGCATCTGGATCATCATTGTATCTTTCACCTACTACAAATCATCCTCACATATATGATGATTTACGTGAGTTCTAGAGCTCATTTGTTTATAAGAAAATCTTTCATTTCTCTCAAAATATACAGAAGCTCGCAGATTGTGTTTGAGAATATTTCCAGCCAAGGCCATCTGTTCGTCGTTATTCTCAGTCCAGGCAAGTAAATTTGATTCTTGCTGCATCTGGAAAACATATATTGTTTCATTGTTTTCTGTTGTGTGTTTTCCTGTTGCATGTTTCAGTTCAGCCAGTTCATGTTTAAGTTATGGATTCACTACTTTGATGTTTTTAGTTTGAGGAAACTCGCCAGTTATCTTTTAGCAAGCAGTTGTGTTTTTAGAATACTGAGTTGTACAGATTCCAGATAAGATAAGCCAAGAGAAGCTCTGTTTTCCCGTGTACTGTAAAGGTTCTGGACATTGACTCTTAACAGATAGGCGACGCTGGTTTGATCGGGACTATGTTCTGGTCAAATAAGCTAAGCTAGTCTGTTTAGAGACTGTCTAAGCTGGTGCAGTACTCTTGTTTTAAGCAGATCTGGCCTATTTCTTCGTCGGTCTGTGTGATTCATTTCTAAACTGATATGATTTCTCAAAGCTGAGTGACCTTCCAAGCTGAAATTCTTGCTCCGAAGTTTATGTTACTATCTTACTACGCGTAAGCTGTTTTCTTTGAACCAAATCTATTTTACTACGCGTAAGCTGTTTTTCATAGAACCAAATCTGTTCTTTTCTATACGTGCGCTACTTTCTTTAGCCAAAGCTGTTCTTCACACATGTGATCCGTTTTCACACCCGATGTTTGTTTTATGTAGCCAAAGCTATTCTTTACGCTTGAGATATGTTTTCTTTAACCAAAGCTGTTTTGCGTCCATAAGCCGTTTTCTCTTCCGAGCTGGTTTCTGCTATCATCAGCTCATAGTCCAGTTGTACACTCAGTAATGTTTTTAAAGATAAAATGAGTTTCATAACAGTGAATCATCCAGTTTTCAGCGATCGATCTTCGATCGAGAGCAATGTATTTTAGCTATTTCAATTAAATGAAGTAAAGTTTCAGTTTTAAGGACTTATGGTATAGAGAACCCGGTCATCAAGAAGGGACATGATTACGATATGACTATAATCCCTTCACAAAAAGGACCAGGATTATGGAAATACTGTAATCCCTTCACATAGAGTTACTGAATTCAGATAACATGCTTCATGCACCAGGACCACCAGAGAGCCTTTAGATCATAAGTCACTCAGTATAAAGCGATTCAGATCTGATGTTTCGATCTGTCTTTTCAGTAGCAATTTTTTGGTTCAGATGACTTCCTTTAATTATGTTTATGATTCAGTTGCCTGCATTATGTGATCTTGTTATCCTCAGTTTTACTTGTTGAGCCCCTAGGCTCACTAGTTTTCTCGATGCAGGTGAGGCAGCTTACGGGCAGGTGGGTGGCGCGATCTGAACCAGATATGGGAGATGCGTGTGTTTGTCAAAGGCCAGTGTTTCCACGAAGTCAATGTTGTTGTTGTTTTCTATCTTTTGACGAAATCTGTATTAAGATCCATTACAACAATAGAGAATAGAGTTCCAATATTTGTAATATCTCATTTTGGAATCGAAATATGAAGTTCATATATTCCAAATCTGTTTCTACTGTTTACTTTTGGCGCCATTTGTATGTGTTTTTTTAGGAAATACAGCTTACAACATTTCGCAATTAGTCCTTCTATTCCTTTCGATTTTTTTTTCCATTTCTCCAATCCGTTGATTCCCATGGGTTTGGACGTCACAAATTTGTCTGAGCTGATCTCCTTCTGGTCTGGTCGAAGCAATGTTCTGATCTGATCTGGTCTGGTCGAAGCTTCGATCTGATCTATCGTGCTCTTCCCTAAGCTGCTCTGAGCTGATCTGCTCTAAGCTTATTCTATCTGTGCTGCTCTGTTCTGTTAAGCTCTAAGCTGATTCTGTTTGTTTCTATGTGCCGACTGCTCTTGAACTCGTCTGATCTGTTCTACTTGTTTGTTCTCCTCTAAGCTGATCTGGAATTAGCTGACTTGCTCTGCTATTTCATCTTAGACCTCTAAACTGATCTAATCGATGTCTTTGTTCTGTACTGTTCCAGCTTAGGCGTTCCCCACTGATCTGAACCGATTCTGATCTGAGTTGTTTCGGCACTTCTTATCTAAGCTGCTCTTGTTCTCATCTGTTCTTATCTGTTCTAAGCTGATTCTGTCTGAGCTGCTTATCTGGGCTAATCTATGGATCTGATATGTTCTAATTTCTAAGCTGATCTGATTCTCTCTGCGCTTCTAATCTGATCTGAACTGCTTCTGGTCCCTGAACTGTTTATTCTCTAAGCTGATTCTAACTCTGATCCGTTATTGCTCTTCAATTGATCTGAGATGATTCTGTTCTATTCTGTCCTGAACTGATTCTGTTCTGTTATGCTCTAAGCTGATCTGAACTGCTTCTCTGATCTGATCTCATCTGATCTAATCTGCTTACTCTGAGCTGATTCTGTACTTTTCTCTTCTGAACTGCTCTAACTCGAAGCTCCATCTACGCTAAACTGATCTGCACTTTATAACTGAGCTCACCTCTTCATATACTGTACAATTATTCAACTTTCAGCTTGGTCCTCATCTAATTTTCTAATCTCAGCTTGGATGTCGTCTGTTGGATCAGTTTGGGCGTCCCCTACTGTTCCAGCTTAGACCTCTGAGCTTCTTCGTCATCTGATCTGCTTCAACTTAAACCTACGCAATCTGATCTGCTTCAGCTTAGACTGCGCACTTCATTAAATCGTTAGTATCATAAGAATAAGTTTTGTGTATCAAAATTCATATTTGATATGTTATGTAGATCCAACAGAGAGAATGAGGTTGAATTATTGCGAAGGCATTGTCCTGAGATATATAAGTGGTTGTTATATATACGTATTTTATTTTTTATTTAAACGAGAACTTTGTTTCGATTGAGCTTCGAACTGAAAACCTTTATACTTAAAAGCTTTGATATTTAGTCAATGATATGTAGTAAATATTATAACATTTGAACGGACGATGATTGGCTTCCATCGTGCTCCTGCGAACTTAAGTGCAATATTCTGCTACACTTTGTCCTACACTTTGCACATGATAATAAAATCATATATATATATATATATATATATATATATATATTCAGATATTGAACTCTTCATATCACCATTACAAATCGATCGGGGAACTAATTCTAATAGAATAAAATATTGTAAGTGATATATAAATTGGATTACATATTAACTTCAAAAGAATTGATATGGTGAGCACCATATATGGACACCATGTGGGCATCAGGCTGACGTGACAACATGTGGGCATCAGGCTGACGTGACATTTTCTGGTGCTGTCACGTCAGCCTGGTGCTCACATGATGCCAACATATGATGCTCACCATATCAAATTTGTTAACTTCAAATATAAAATTACCACAATACGTATTTAGCGTATTCTCATAGTTAACATGTAATTGAGGTAGTTTTGCATCTCAAAGTTAATTTGTAACCCAATGTGTAATCTCCTTTAAACACGTGGCATTACTCTAAAATATTATAACAATAACTTCTAATTTAATGTTAGTCCTTAAATTAAAGTTTTCGACAAAACGTATATCTTCATACATCTAAATTGAAATTGTTCAGTGAAAATAAGCTAATTAGTTAAATAATTAATATGTTAATTATATTTTTAAATTAATAGTATTAATATGTACGTATACACATCATATCACTGATAGTATATCATAATATTCCATATATATTAGATGCTCTTGTATTGTAATAAAGGCAATAGATACTATTGATTACTATGAATAAGAGTTTATTTACTTTTTTTCAAAGTTAACTCATTAATGGGCTAACCCCCTGTATAGGTCAGAGATCCCTTGGCTCATACAGATGGTAAATCGAGGGATATGCATGAGTAGGCAGGGGCTCGGGAGAGAGGACTCATATAACGTACTAATTCCCAGAGCATACCCCCACAATATTTCAGTGGGGAATATGCTCCACACGAGAATCAAACCGTGAAGCCGGGAAAGTTATTCCCACATCACCTCAGATCTTACCAACTCGCATGTGCCCGTGGGGGAAATAATAGTTTATTTACTAAATATATGGGATGTAGGGTAGAAGAGTAGTGTGCTTGGATTGGGGATGCAGATTAAGAGCTCGATAGCAGCTGTGTACGAAGAGCAGTATAAGATCAGATGACAAGAGCAAATTAGAAGACTTGCTCAAGAGCAGTTGCGAACAAGAGAAGATGATGAAAGAAGAAGAGAGCTTTGAACGACTCAATGATGCAACCAGCTCGAATTAAAGATCAGCTCAGTACAAACCAGAACGAAGAAAAGCTGACAAGTTGGTTAAGGTCAAACCAGTCCGGATAGCATGACATATGCTATCAAATCTACGAGCAAAGCGATTTGAATACAAGACTATACGAAGATTGCTTTTCAGTATTCAAATCGATTTGCTTGTATTGTTTTCTCAGAACAATGCTCACGTGCTTAAAGTGAGGAAAAACCTGCAATGCAAAGGACGCAAAGTACAACAATGTCAGAAGACTTTTCAAACGGCTACAACTTTGTGTCAAACGGACAAATCTCCACATCGGGCTATATATAGAGCAGAGCACAAACAGACAACGGGATGCGCAGATGAGCGAAGTCGAAAAAGTGTTGTGCGAACTGAAATGCAAAAACAGAAGAAAGCACAACCCTGGGAAGACATCGAAGAACCAGCTCGGACAGGAGCACTTCCCAGTGTGTGAGAATTTATTTTCGAGAGCTTGAGTATACACTGTAAATGTTAGAGTAGGTGTCCAACTAGCCAACTTGTGGCGTGTGGGCTTTTGATGACTCTTTGTGTAAAACAATCTTTGTTTATGAAATTCACATTTTGTATATGGAATTCTTTATCATCATTATTTTATAATGTTAACAATCGTGTTGGATAAAGACCTAGAATGCACCATAGTGTATGTTAGATGTGATAGTGGATATGATGGCTATCATGAAACACATCTAATAGTCACTGTATATTCTGAACTTGTTCCTAGTCGATTGGGCCGTCGAAATGAGGATAAGGCTGCCCGAGTTTGAGACTAGCATCTGCGATGTGAAGTACCACGTTTCATTGGTAGGGAACATTGTGATGTTCTGAGCATGCATCGATGGTTTGCCTGACGAACTATCGAGCTACCCTCGTTCGGATTCTCCAAGTGGTTACCATTTGTCGAGTGGAGAGTCCGAGGTCTTGTTTGTATGGATTAGTCCTTACTACTCGAAACATAATTGAGACTCTACATGATTAGTCGCCTCACTTTGACTCGTTTACCGACTTCGTGAGGGTCATCAGGTGTCGAGATTGGGTGAGTTCACAAAGTATGTGGGAGTTGTTGCCTTGTTGTCGAGGATTCACCGCTCGCCCTAGTGCGTGGATATCCTATGCTATCTGAGGAGATAATAGTGTGACAAATCTCTGGCCATAGTACTCTTGTGCTTCAGTGTAAATGAGTTTACCTGGTAACACTCGCGATGTCGCTATTCTCATCTCCAAGATGAATGCATGGCTATCGAATCTCTAACGACTCTCGATTTACCAATGGTCGTTGATACGATCGGGATATATGAGTTGAAAGGACCATACTATACGCTAACCATGACCGACTGGTTCTTGCAGGCACTATCATTGATACCTAGGGGATCATGGGGCGATGTTGCTAGGCTCTTTACCATGGTCCGATGGGTAGATCAGAAAAATGTGTTTTCTGATTCACAATGAGTTGTGAGCCCATGGTTAGCTGTATCCCTGAATCATTGAGGGTCACACAGTGTACTGGTTTACCAATTCCCGTGCAGACAAGGATATGGTACTCAAAGTGTTGAGTATAGTAGGAGGAAGGTTGGGAGTATGTGTGACGCCCCAATCCTCATGGGGTCACGAAATCGAATAAATAAAAGAAAAGAAGGGCTGAATGGAATTTGTTATAAGCTGTATCTCTTATAATTAAAATAAAATTCGAAGTACAAACGTAAATGTGGCGTCAAGTACCGTAACAGCTGAAATAAATTTTTCAATAACAGATGTCATGAAATGCTAAGTACGATATTACAACTTTGAAATTCTATATGAATTTACTATTATTGTAATGGATCTAATACAGACTTAACGAAAGATAAAAAACAACAACAGCTGCTGCGGAAAACATCGGCCTTAGATAAACACAATCACCACAGCTGGTTCAGCTGCTGCCTCCTGTCTGCCCCAGCTCTGTCCCACCTGCACCATTTTAAAACCTTAGATAAACACAATCACCACAGCTGGTTCAGCTGCTGCCTCCTGTCTGCCCCAGCTCTGTCCCACCTGCACCATTTTAAAACTAATGAGCCTAGGGGCTCAGTAAGTAAAATCTGAGGATAACAAAATCACATAATGCAAGCAGACTTTAGCATTAACATAGCTTAACATAACAGTTTAAAGGAAGTCATTCATCATAAGCTTTTATTAAACTTTCTTTCGTAAAATTGGAAATGGGGAAGATGACCCAGATCCCTTTCATTATTTTCTTGTGATTTATGACTTAGAAGCTCTCCTTAGGTCCGTTGTGCACCTGATCAAGTGACTACTGATATCAGCCTTAGCATATAGCTCGTGTGAAGGGGCAACCGATATCTGGACGACTGCTGACCCTTCTTATATGAGAGGGCAACTGACATCTGGACAGCTGCTCACCCCTCCATTGTGACCGTCTGTTATCTATGCCATAAATCCTTTAAAGCTAAACATTCTTCCTTTAAACTCATGCTGGTTGAAATCAGATTTTGAAGTCAACAACCTTCGGGTTCCCTGTGCTTCGAAATTCATTTAAAAATCTCTTTTAAACTTTTGCTGAGTATCAGATTCGACTACTGGAACTCATCGCTGAAATGAAACAGTTGCAACTAGAAGAAACTGCACCAGGAGACAAGGCAGATGTCTACTGTAGAAACAGATAATTCCATTGAAGAGTTATCGCTAACTTGAAACAGGTGTATTAAATGAAACGATGTCGTTAGCGTGAGAAGCAGACGTGACTAAAAGACTGTACTGGAAATCGAAACAGATCTTTACTGTTCAAGGATACCACTAGAGGGAATTTCAGATGTTGCTAATGGAATAGTATTGCTATCGTGAAACAGACTCTGACGGTGGCAATATATTTCTAACAGTGAGCAGCTGTGACTATGAATTCGGAGTGTCATCGGGTATCAGCTGCGACTAGGAAATTCTCTTTGAATAGTGAACAGCTGATGCTAAGGAAATATCATATGAACAGTGAACAGCTAACGCTAAGGAAATATCATATGAACAGTGAACAGCTGACGATGGTCAATTCAGACGTCAATTCTTTTTAACAAAGGGACTCAGATGTTTGAACAACCAATCGTCTAAACATTATTTAGAACAACGTCTGAATATAAATTACTGCAACAACTGAATACAAACTAAGGCAACAACTGAATACAACCTAATGCAACATCTGACAACAGCTGAATACAAACTAAGGCAACAATTGAATACAACCTAATGCAATGTGAGACCTGGAAATTGTATTAAGGATTAATTGTTGAATTAATCGGGTTTTAGTGATTTCTGGTGATTCAGATTTCATTTTGAATGTTTGGGTTATATTTTCAAGTCGGGAATCACATTTGGAACAATTCTGGAAATTTTGTTATTTTCGAAATTTTGGTGAACTCTGGTAGCAGATTTGATGACGTAAGCATCGCGTGTTAACGTTGTGTGGATGACGTAAGCGTTGCTGGTTTGAGAGATCTGTTCGAAGTTTGTGAAATCTGGGCGCTTAGCGTTGTGGCGCGTTTTGCGTGATACGCCGTCGTTTCATGAGATCTGTTTTGCGCTAAGGTGTAGAGATCTGGTTCTAGCGTGTTTTGGTTAAGGATCGAAACGCTGTCGTTTTTTTGAGATCTGGACACCCTGTGTAGGAGAGATCTGGTTTAGCGCTTGTGTGAGGTCTGCTTGTGTGAGGTGAGATCTGTCCCGCGTGTTTTATGGTTAGTGCAATGCGACGCCGTTTAGTTTAAGTGGTGCGACGCCGTTTTGAGCTAGCGTGAGAGATCTGGTCGTGTGGGATGAGATCTGTTGTTTGAGGCAACGTTAGCGTTTAACAATCTTGGTCCAGACTTATCCGCTACGTCGTCGTTTTGATTAGCGCTTGTTTGGGCGACCAGCTTTCAGTGTCCAGCTTTTAGCGCTAGCATTCAGATTTCACCTGTGCGACGTCGTTTTGGTTCCCGCGTTGTTTGTGTTCAGATTTCACCGTGTTTTAGCTCATGCGTTGGTTTTTGTGGAATCTGTTGTGCATTTAGAAGTCTTGAAAGCTGTTTCTGTCGGTGGGCATTTTATCCAGACTTCTCGCGTGTATATATTGGAAGCTTTGGCCTTCAATTATTGAGAAAAACAAAATCCATACTTAGCAAATATTTCTTATCTTCGTTCTCTGTTCTTCAAACCCTTGGCACTGTTTACCGTGAGTTTCTCCGGTAGATTCCCGTCGATTCCGACCATCGTTTTTCGCGTTCGAGGTAGCATTGGATTCCTCTTGGAAAGCTCTATCATCTCATACCCATTTTGGAGGCTATAATTAGCTGGAGCAAAAGCACGAAGCTTCTGTGTGTGCGTGCTTTTCGT
>KQ998965.1:132416-171535 GCA_001598015.1 Dorcoceras hygrometricum
CGTCGCTGGTCGAGCGCTGGGCCCATGTTGGCCGATGATTACGTCGCGCTTGTCGCGGCGTTGCGCGCGCTGCCGCCGTGAATTTTCGTGGTGGTGGCGCCGTGAATTTTCGCGCTGCTCCGGCGATGCTCCGGCGATCTCGTGACGGCTGGTCTGATTCTTTCCAGGGTTTGGTTCGGGCCTGTCCGGGGCAGCCCTGAAGTTTTTCGGGCCGGTATGCGATGTCGGGCCCGGTTTTGATCGATTTTGAAATTTTAAGTTTTTGGGCCTAAAATTGTTTTAAACCCAATTTGATACAATTAAAATTAGTAAAATGTGATTTTAATTATGAAATGTGATTTTGTAATAAAATATGATTTTGTTGATTAAAATTGTTTTATCGGCAAAATACGATTTTATTATAAAATACGATTTCGTAATTAGAATATGATTTTACGATAAATAATTAGATTATTTAATTATGCATGTTAATTAGATTAATTGCATGATTGGTGTGATCGAGAGTCGTGCCCAATGTGTTAGGTGTATGCAATAGGTTTTATTTGATTTCGGTTTTAATATATTTGATTATCATTTAAAGTGGGCCTGTTTGTGGCCCGTTCCCACCCCTTGATAAATGTATCCCTTATCTGTCATAGTAGATTTAAATGTAAATTACTAGATTAATCTAGTAATTTACATTTAAATCTACTATGACAGATAAGGGATACATTTATAAGGGGTGGGAACGGGCCACAAACAGGCCCACTTTAAATGATAATCAATATTATTAAAAACCGAAATCAAATAAAACCTATTGCATACACCTAACATATTGGGCACGGCTCTCGATCACCCCAATCATGCAATTAATCTAATTAACATGCATAATTTAAATAATCTAATTATTTATCTTAAAATCATATTCTAATTACGAAATCGTATTTTATAATAAAATCGTATTTTGCCGATAAAACAAATTTTAATCAACAAAATCATATTTTATTACAAAATCATATTTCATAATTAAAATCACATTTTACTAATTTTAATTGTATCAAATTGGGTATAAAACAATTTTAGGCCCAAAAACTTAAAATTTCAAAATCGATCGAAACCGGGCCCGACATCGCATACCGGCCCGAAAACTTCACGGGCTGCCCGGGACAGGCCCGAACCAAACCCTAGAAGAAGACAGACCAGCCGTCACGACATCGCCGGAGATTCGCCGGAGCGACGGCCGGCCGGCTGCGGCGCCACCAACGGAAAAATCTCGTGCGACGCAAACGGCGCGCGCGGCCGCGACGAGCGCGGCGCCATCGCACGCCATCGCGCGCCTCCTCACAGCACACCGCCATGACCAAAACACGCAGCAACCTGCGCGCATCACGTCGGCCAGCAAGCGCGAGGACGGCGAGATCATCGCGCCACGCACGGCGCCTGGACGGCGCACGCTTCGCCCTCGGGTCGCGCCATCATGCGCTAGGGCGGCGCCCACCATCGGCCGTACACAACGTGGCAAGCACGTCGCTCGTTGGCGCAACTTCTTGCGCCTGTTGCAGCATCCATCGGCGCCTCTCGCGCGGCAGACGCGCGGCCAGCGCGCGTCCAGTGCGCGCAAGTGCGCGCGGTGGGAAGAGGGGGCCGCCGCACACGGCGGCGGCCGGGCGGCCAATTTCAAAGTTTTGATTTCAATTCTGAAAAATCGCAAGTTAGATACAATTTGGCAATTCGTATGATCAGATCCGAGAAAACACTGGCTCTGATACCACTGTTGGGGATCCGGATCCGCTCCCCAGCGAGGCAGCGGAAGAACAAAAGATAACAGCCGGGAGACGATCAATACGAAAAATAGAATTCAAAATTCAACATACATAGGGCGTTCAAAACGAATACCTTGCTGGCACTTGTGCCTGGCTCCAACCGGAATTACAAGAACCCGGCTCTTCTCTATAGATTGCGGTAGATAATCGCCAATCCGGTCCACGACCAGAACCGAGACTCCTTCGTCAGGCTGCAATAGAAACACTGACGAATTCTGCACGAACGGATTCTCCTCGTCGATTCGGCCGGAACGAATTCCGGCGACTCGAGGCGGCGGCGGCGCAAGGCGGCGCAAGGCGTGTTTGAGAGAGGGAGGCGGCGGTTTTGGTGCTTAGGGTTAGGGTTATGAATTGAGTTGTGTTGTAAGTTCTTGATTAAAGTCCTCAAGTCTACATTAAGTAGACTAACAATGAACTTGGACCGGCCCATCGGGCCCGGATCCAAATGACGATATCCATTGCTGCGACTTCATCGTAACTCCGATCGCCGATCAGATCGGACCGATCGACTCAGTTTTCAAAACTGAATGTTATGATGTGGAAAACAATTTTTCAGATCATCTAACCCTAAATTGCAAAATGACCGTTTTGCCCCTCAACAGCGGGAAACCCCGTTTTGACCCATGTTGACTTTTAGGAAGTTGCACTCCCCAAAATCCTCTTCTCGTGATCAACACATTGAGCTGAGTATCCGTGCGGGAATCTCGAATCCAGTACTTGTGTGACCCTCAATGGTTCAGGGATACAGCTAGCCGTGGGCCCACAACCATTGTGGCTCCGGAATCACAATTCCGGACCTGCCCAACGGATCATGGTAAAGCGTCTAGCAACATCGCCCCATGATCCCCTAGGTATCACTGATAGTGCCTGAAAGAACCAGTCGGTCATGGTTAGCGTACAGTACGGTCCTTTCAATCCATATATCCCGATCAGATCAACGACCATTGGTAAATCGAGAGTCGCTATAGATCCGATAGCTATGCGTACATCTTGAAGATCGAATAGTGACATCGCGAGTGTAACTAGGTAAACACATTTATCTAAAACACTTCTAGTACTCTGGCCAGAGATTTATACACTATTATCCCCTCAGATAGCATAGGATATCCACGCATGTCTGCGAGCGGTGAATCCTCGACAACGATGCATCGACTTCTACATGTATCAGGATCTCACCCAATCCCGACGCCTTATGACCCCAAGTGAGTCGGCAAACGGGTCAAAGTGAGACGCCTATCATGTAGAGTCTCAATGACGTTTCGAGTCGTAAGGACTAATCAGTACAACCAAGACATCGGACTTATCCACTCGACAAATGGTAACCACTTGGAAAGTTCGAACGAGGGTAGTTCGATAGATCACCAGGTCACTATCGATCTGCATGCTCAGAACATCACAATGTTCCCTACCAATGAAATATGGTACTTCGCATCGCAGATACTAGTCTCGAACTCGGACGGCCTTATCCTCATTTTGACGGCCCAATCGACTAGGAACATGTTCGGAATACACAGCGACTATTAGATGTATTTCATGATAGCCGTCATACCCACTATCACATCTAACATACGCTTTAGTGTATTCTAGGTCTTTACTCAACGCAATTGTAAATCATTACACACATAATGAAAGTAAAGAACGCCATATAAGTAAATGCGAATATCATATATAAAGACTGTTTGTACAAGAGTCTATAAAACCCACACGCCACAAGTTGGCTAGTTGGGCATCTACTCTAACAGACTTTGTGCAGCAAATGAAAGATCATGTCGATATAATTAGACAGCGGATGAAAGCTGCCCAGGATCGCCAAGCCAGTTATGCGAATAAGAGGCGTCGACCTCTTGAGTTTCAGGTTGGTGATCGTGTATTTCTCAAGGTTTCTCCGTTTCGCAGTGTGATGCGCTTTGGACGCAAGGGAAAGTTAGCCCCTCGTTACGTTGGTCCGTATGAGATTGTTGAGAGGATTGGCCCTTTAGCGTATCGGCTGTTGCTGCCGTCAGAGTTGTCTTCTCTACATGACGTCTTTCATGTTTCCATGTTGAGGAAGTATGAGCCAGATCCGTCTCATGTGCTTGGAACTGATGAGGTGGAGCTAGACCAGTCGTTGAGTTATCAAGAATATCCTTTGCAGATCCGTGGCAGAAAAGAGAAAAAGTTGAGGAATAAGACCATTCCGTTGGTAATGGTGCAGTGGAGCAAACATGGAAGGGAAGAAGCTACTTGGGAGCTGGAAGAAAAGATGCAGCGAGAGTGGCCGTATCTGTTTGAGTAGCTGTTGATCTAAATTTCCAGTAGATTGTAGCTTTTGGTTGTATTTCTTCCCTAGTTGTTGTTAATTATTTGCTCAGTTATCTTGAACTCTTGGCCTGTGTTAGGCGAGTTCCTGTTTTGTATCTTGCTGCTGTGTTTGGTATTTGAATTGTTGTTTGATTTCGAGAACGAAATCCTTTTTAGTGGGGGAGAAATGTGAGACCTGGAAATTGTATTAAGGATTAATTGTTGAATTAATCGGGTTTTAGTGATTTCTGGTGATTCAGATTTCATTTTGAATGTTTGAGTTGCATTTTCGGGTCGGGAATCACATTTGGAACAATTCTGGAAATTTTGTTATTTTCGAAATTTTGGTGAAATCTGGTAGCAGATTTGATGACGTAAGCATCGTGTGTTAATGTTGTGTGGATGACGTAAGCGTTGCTGGTTTGAGAGATCTGTTCGAAGTTTGTGAAATCTGGGCGCTTAGCGTTGTGGCGCGTTTTGCGTGATACGCCGTCGTTTCATGAGATCTGTTTTGCGCTAAGGTGTAGAGATCTGGTTCTAGCGTGTTTTGGTTAAGGATCGAAACGCTGTTGTTTTTGTGAGATCTGGACACCCTGTGTAGGAGAGATCTGGTTTAGCGCTTGCGTGAGGTCTGCTTGTGTGAGGTGAGATCTGTCCCGCGTGTTTTATGGTTAGTGCAATGCGACGCCGTTTAGTTTAAGTGGTGCGACGCCATTTTGAGCTAGCGTGAGAGATCTGGTCGCGTGGGATGAGATCTGTTGTTTGAGGCAACGTTAGCGTTTAACAATCTTGGTCGAGACTTCTCCGCTACGTCGTCGTTTTGATTAGCGCTTGTTTGGACGACCAGCTTTCAGTGTCCAGCTTTTAGCGCTAGCATTCAGATTTCACCCGTGCGACGTCGTTTTGGTTCCCGCATTGTTTGTGTTCAGATTTCACCGTGTTTTAGCGCATGCGTTGGTTTTTGTGGAATCTGTTGTGCATTTAGAAGTCTTGAAAGCTGTTTCTGTCGGCGGGCATTTTATCCAGACTTCTCGCGTGTATATATTGGAAGCTTTGGCCTTCAATTATTGAGAAAAACAGAATCCATACTTAGCAAATATTTCTTATCTTCGTTCTATGTTCTTCAAACCCTTGGCACTGTTTATCGTGAGCTTCTCCGGTAGATTCCTGTCGATTCCGGCCACCGTTTTTCACGTTCAAGGTAGCGTTGGATTCCTCTTGGAAAGCTCTATCATCTCATACCCATTTTGGAGGCTATAATTAGCTGGAGCAAAAGCACGAAGCTTCTGTGTGTGCGTGATTTTCGTGCGGGTGCAGGTAGCCTTTTGGTTTAGTTATTGAATCTTGCTCCTAGCCTTGATTTAAGCTTCCTAGTTAGTTGTTTGGGTAGGATTGAGGGCTGGATTGTGTATGAATTTCCAGCCGTGAACTTTAGTGGTTGGCCGTGAGTTTTATGGTGAAATGCCGTGGGTTTTGCAGGCTTCCATCAGATCTTACGGGCCTTGTTGTGGTGAGCGTTTAGCAGAATTAAGGTACGTATTCGAGCTTGTTACAGCGTGAGGTTGGCATGAGTAAATGCAGTGATGGTTGTTTGTTGTTTACGTGTATGGCTGCCAGTGATTACTGCCTGTTGTTATATGCATACACGCATTTGCATCACTTGCATTTCATATATCAGTTGTATCGTATCTTGTACTTCGACAGTTGTGCCTTGTTGTATTTGCTGTTGTTTCTTACCAGGTTGGAGGACGAGCGGGTAACTCCCGTATACCTCATCTCCCTGCTGGGATCTGTTAGCCACTATGAGCGGAGTGGGTAGCTCCCACATCTCATGAGTTGGGCAACAGCAGGTGGAGTGATTGATGCACCTGGTATTAGTGAGCGAGTAGGGTGAGTGGGTAACTCCCACATGTCCTACACTCACAGTGGCCACCTATCCGTTGCAGATTTGATTGAGCTATGCCTTGAGTTCTTTGGCTCCCTTGTTGGTCGTAGCCTCCCGTTGTTATCCGGTGTCTCATGCATAGCATCTGCATTTTATTTATGCTGTATCTTTGCTGTTTATTTGCTCTCCGTACTGGGGTTTGACCCCATGTCCCTCTGGGGCTTGGTTTGTTTGTTGCCTGTTGTGTTGTCCAGTTCATACAGCTAGTCGAGGAGGTAACCCAGCTGGCGGTGCCCCAGGAGGTGGTTGAGTGTCCCAGTAGCGTATAACATATATGTATGTATCAGTCTAGTAGCCGGGGAGATGCCCTGTGCTTCGTTGTTGTATTTTGTGTGGAGTCTGATACGTTTATTTGTATTGATGCTATACTTGCTTTTGCTGGTTTTGTAAACTGGGAACTTATTTTGAGTATCGTTCTATTTTAAATTATATGTTTTAAACCGTCAGGCCTAAAAACGAAAATTTTACCCACTTTTTGATAAGTTTCCGCATGTGCTTGGGTTTTTACTCGGTTGTGAGCACGATACCTGACATGCAACATCTGACAACAGCTGATTACAAACTAAGGCAACAACTGAATACAACCTAATGCAACATCTGACAACAGCTGAATACGAAACAATGCAACAGCTGAAATGTAACTGCTGAATTTAAATATGAAATTCAATCGCTGACATAGGAAACAAAATCTGAATAAGAATTTGGTGTTGCAACATCAAACGACAGCAACGCTATCCGCCGTCGCTTATCAAACCAGACTTAACTTCTGATTCGACTAGCAACTCCGATTACATAGCATCAAATTTAGACGTTACCAATCACCAGAAGGAAGAACATTCATGAACATACGACTTAAACCCGACTGCTCAGCATTTTAAAAACGACACCTTCATCTTCTTCGAAGCTTTCTTTCAAAGTTTCGAAATAGAAACATAATTTTGAACCCGATCATTCTTTCATTTTCTTAAACATACTTGAACATAAACATAACTTATCTTAACGTAAACAAGCAAGAAACACATACTGAAAATAACAATATATACTTTAAAATGGCGTAGCAAGAATCAGCATTTACTTGCCTTAAGCGAAGGAACGCAAGAGCAGCTGGTCTCAACAGGAGTCCTCCACAAGCACCACCACGAGGGCTCTTCTAAAATTTGGAGAGAAAGAAAGAAAATTCTGGACAACAATGAAGTTCTCATTTATAAAAACAATCATATATGAGATATGATTTGTAGTAGGTAATTACACTCAAGTAGGCATGGGTGTCCTACCTAACCGTGCCCTTTTAAAAGATTTTAACCAAAAACTCCCTACTACTGTCTTGAATTTATAAATTTTACCAAGAGATTTTAAAAAGAAGAACTAGCTTGTCCAGCTGAAAACATTTTCTATTTGAAATCTTGCTGATGTTTGTGCTCGGACGACAACTGTTTGGAAACCTTTGTTTTCCAATCAACATCTGAAATCAGCCTTCAAAACAATTTAAAATGAACTTAAGGCTGAAATACGCAATATCAAATAGACCCTTAAAATAGTAAAGGCTCAAATATGTGGTCCTATGGATTTTGGGGCGTTACAGTATGACTTCCCAAAAGTAGTAAGGGAGTAGAACTTCCATATTTAGCTAATGAGAGTAAAACCTATCATATATAGATTTAGTGGTCCGAAAATTTGATTTTGCATCATAATGATCAGTTTTGTAAACTGAGCACATCGGTGATTACTGATCATCGATCGGGATTATGATGAGACCACAATCGAGGGAGTCGAACCGAATGTTCACAGTTCGAGTTGAACCGAATGTTCACAGTTCTACTTGAAACGAATGTTTACAGTTTTACTTGAAAAGAATGTTACAAAGTTTTGCTTAGATCAACATATATAGATTTAGTGGTCCGAAAATTTGATTTTGCATCATAATGATCAGTTTTGTAAACTGAGCACATCGGTGATTACTGATCATCGATCGGGATTATGATGAGACCACAATCGAGGGAGTCGAACCGAATGTTCACAGTTCGAGTTGAACCGAATGTTCACAGTTCTACTTGAAACGAATGTTTACAGTTTTACTTGAAAAGAATGTTCAAAGTTTTGCTTAGATCAAACTTTTTCCCTCAATCTATAAATATGGCATGAAGGGAGAAATAAAAACACACAACAAAAGCTATTTCGCAAATTCTCCCCATCTCCTCCTCTCTCTCCTCCCGCCGTCGCACTTCGCTGCGATCGTCCTGGCGAGGAGGTTCTGTTCGCGAAATATTCGTTGTGATTCTAGTGCATTCCAACGAAGGAATTAGAAACCGGTCGTGGACCTGATTAGGAGCAACCAAAAAAGTGCTATTTCCATTTGAGAAATAGTCGGAGCCAGACGCCTAATCGTCAGACAGATATATTCTAAACATCCTATGAATGTTTGAATTATTATACAGGTGTATTGACCGTTCACGGGCTCCTAAATTTTTTTAATTCTTCCGCTGCGCCCCGGGAGCGGGATCCGGATCCGTCGTTGCGCCAACAATAAATCTCACACACGATTCACTCACATATTTGAGAGAGCTGCTTAGATTAATTGAGTGAATAAAAAACAACAACGACTTTCATTGTAGTATTTGTACAAAGACGTCAAACAAATCTATGTAGTCTTTCGCACTGAGACGTTAAAGAAGTGTGTGTAGCTTTTCTCACTGAGGCGTGAAAGAAGTGAAGTTAGACACATCTTGTGGACTGATATGCATTGGTGGCTAGGAGTTCTTGCGGCCGCTTGTCATAGGATCGGGATGCAGCTGTGGCCACTGTAATCAAAGTCTGCTATTGGATCCTTTCCGTTGCGGAAGAAGGGAAAACATAGGAGATTCAGCTCCGAACTTCTATAGACAAATTGCAGCGTATTTCTTTTACAGCTTACAGCATTTACATTCACACATTGCATGTTTGTTTATTGCGGTTAAAACTGTTCATTGGCTTTCTATTATAAGAGTTTAGTTTGAGTTGTTTCAGCATGATTTTTAATTCATAACTCAATCTTTATCTCGGTGCATTAGCTTTCAAGAACACTGAGCTATTGCAGCTCAAGATTTAATGAACCAGATCGTATGAGTTAAACCAGCTCGGAGAGCCGCTGGTGTATTACATGCGCGATCCGGTTTCTGGTTGCGTGCTGATTTTCATTTTGAAAAATTTTAAAATGCACGCAACTTAAGAGTTCGGTGTCTTAGGCAGTGTGACAGTCTACGAGTTGTGTGAGAGCTCACGGATACCCCCTTGTTTTCGATTCTAACAGAAGCGGAGATCTTTCTGAAGACAAAATGATACTCTTCAACCTACTTATTAACTACACATAATGTAGAAAGAAACATTGGCCACTAACACACCCACTAACATGATGTTGTATCCTATCAACCACTAATCATTTGACTATTTAAACATAAAATAATAAACTCTACAAACCTATACATGTGAAATAACTAAACCTATCAACAGTTCTCTGTCAAGGGTCATCAGTATGCTTCCATTAGTTTTCAAAGTTTTATTTGCTAATATATTTATCCAATTAAAATTGTAAATGCAATATTAACAGAAAAATCACACTTTTAAACGAGTTGGGCCGTAACTAGTTTCCAATCATTTATATCATGGTATCCGGTTGTCCGATCTAAAATGGGCCGATAGAAAGGGTAGCGAAGCCCACGATTAAGAAAATCACTAAAACCCTAAAAGCGAGACCTTTATATGAACCACTCTATTCCTCCATCGCAGCTGCCATTGCTTCAGTTGCGAATATTTCAACTTCAATTTCTCAACCGAATCATCTTGTTTTCTGTCTGCAAATTTTCATTGTTGAAAAATTATTCAATTCTTTTTGTTTTTTGTTTTGCTTTGAATGCTGAATCAATCGACCGAAAGCAGAATCGCGATGACGACTTCTGAATTCAAGCTCAACAGACCGGATTGCAGGTGTTTTCTCTTCGGAGACTGTCACTTGCATGTCGATTACCCCGCTGAACCGAGCGATTCTCTTATTTTCGTTCGTCTCTATTCAAAATTATTTTCCTGGTTTTTGAAGTAATTTTAGTGGCAATCTATGGTTTTTTTTGGGGGGGGGGAAATTAACTGCGATGAGGATTAAAAGCTCCCTCTTCTGAAGATTCATTGAGGACGCTTTGCTGGCAGAATCGAACCAATTACTTAAACTTGCCAATTCTGAGTGATTCGATTTTCCCCGATGAGTTTTTCTGTTTATGTTTTTCTCGAATTTTTGGTTTTTATTTTTTCCGGTGTTGGCATCGATGAGGATGAAGCAATAGATAAAATTTCCAACACTTGGACTGAGAGATCAGATCTCTAGTGATGCCACAAAGTATTGCTACTGAATCACTTTGAATAGATTAAAATCTTATTTTCTATTTTTTAATGGATGTTTACAAAAACTGAATATTTCGCATTTTGGGTCGTCAAGTGATGAGTATTTCAAAAATCTTAGGACACCTTTGGACACAGTGTTAACTGTGGATGAAAAAGAATTATTATTCTGATGATGGCCAATTGCACCAGAAGAACAAATGAAAGGAAATTAATGTTTTTATTTGAAAATCGCTTTTGATTAACAGATGCATCGGATTTGAAAACCTTGATGACGCTAAACTCAAATTTATCCAAAACAACGAGGAGATTCAGAGATCGAGCAAATGAGAAATTAAAAGTTTGAAACGAGCACTTACTTTATTGGGCTTTGATTATTATCAGGTTAGATTCAGTAATTATAATAACAATGGCCTTTATCAAATATAGTATCAGACCCAATTGGTAGTCAGCTACATTAATTTGGGTTATGAGACTTTAAACTTATATATAAATAGCTCGCGAAATGAACTAGTAAGGTTTGATCAACGGTTTAAGAAGTTGAATTCACAATAAAAAAGCTTCCCCTTTGGTCAGTGCCTTCGACAGTTCAATGGAAGAGAAGCATGGTCTTGGATCTTAGGAGGTGGACGGGACTAGAAGGATTATCCAAGTCGATCCCGGCCACGAGTTGGTGGGCTTTTTCAGGTATTGCGAGATTGGGCGATTTTTGAGAAAGGAAGTCCAGTAAGCACATACATGTGTCACGTGTTGTTTTTCCTCAAATTTGAATATAAAAACTGTAGTTCCTCACTATTCTTGTCATCTGGCTCAGTTAACCATACTTTTATTCTTTTCTCCTAGAACAGCTTAATCATACGACTCATATATTAACTAGAACTACTGATTCCATGTCTGATCAAAAAGGGTGGAATGTTTCTCCTTCCTCCGTGATTTCTATAATTGTTAGATATGTGTTGACGAATTGCACACTTGTTCAAAAAAAAAAAAAAAGTAATATTTCTTTGTGTCTTTAACTCATATACTATATTGCTTAACTCTTGAAAAGACGTTAACTTTTCCTGGATTAATTAAATAAAGAAAAAAATATGAAATTTGCAATAATGTTCATAATCTATGTTAAACAGAAAAATGATATATTTATATACTCGAGATGAAGGGGCTGTACCAATCTCGTATTTATTCTTACTTAAAACTGTTATAAATTATGTGCTTTAAATCCGCTAACACATTTTATGCAATTTATTATTCATTATGGTTTTATACTAAGACAATATTTAGAGGCATAAGATATATGTCCGTGTTTGGATACATGTATTAAAGTTCGAGAAGAAATTTGAAAGTAAAGTATTTAAAAAAGCAGAATATTTTGAATGACACACTTAAGGGAGTTTTTTTAAAAATATTGTAAAAATAAAATAAATGTCAAAAATATGGTATTGAGGGGGCTTTTGCATAACCACATCAAACGTTAATGCAAGTAGCGGACGCTGATCAAAATATCCGATCTTCCGTTGCTAAAAGCAACGGACTTAAAAAAAGAGAAAAAACGAGCCTCCATCGCTAATACAAGTGGACAAGAAAAAAGAGTGACAGTCTGCGTATGGCTGAATTTTTTTATATATTTTTCAGCGTCCGTAACTCAAAGTAGCAGACATTTATTTTATTTTATTTTTAATCATGGTCCGCTATTTGTAGTAGTGGACAATGAGGAGCATTCACTATCTATCACAGTATTTTACCGTAATTTGACTACGTCACAAACACCGTATTTTTTACATTTATTTTTTATTTACAATATTTTTAAAAAATGCCCCACACTTAAGAGTTGATTCAAATGACTGAAAGTACCTTTTATTTTCTATATTTTTTTTAAAATTATGCATCTCATGTACATGGATCACAAATTTACATAAGCCAATTTTATTTTTTATTTTTTTTGTGCAATGTAAAGACTTAATTACAACAAATGAACGCAATCTATGTGGACATTGTATTTCAAATCCGAGTGGCCTCAGATATTTCGTCCACGGTATACTATGAATTGTAAGAATAGATTTAAAATTGCTCATGCATGGAGGTTTTGCAATATATTATATTAGAATAAAACTAAAAAAGAGAGTCCAAACAATTAAAAATATAAGACTAATAATTTTTTGACATTTGACTAATTTGAGTACACCAAATTCTTCACCCCTTTGCAAAAAGAGTCAAAAGCGTCCAATACTGGATATAGTTGTTTTTTTAAAAATAGTTGAAAATAGGTCGTAGATTAAATCAATGAGTTTTTATAAATTTAAAGAATGAATTGGTAGTTTTTTTTTTGAAATACTAATACTAAGTAAATATCGGACGCGTAAGCTTATTTTTTCAATTCTTCTCCAAAAAGTATGAACTGATAATGTAGCCATAGAAAAAATAGGAAATATGTTTATTTTTTTGTCAAAATATTCTTTGGAGAGAATTATTATACCATTTGAATGGAGTCGGTTTCGTCATGATTTTGGTTAATATACTAATATTCAATAAATTTGATTATAGATACACGTCCACTCCGAGGCATGTTGATGCTGATAGAGTGGATTTGAACTCGAAATATATATATGAATGTTATCCTCCCCAACAGGTGGATATGTTAATGGGAGGATTGTTGGAAAGGGCGACAAATCTTTATATATATATATATATAAAAGTAATTTGCATAACGGTACATTATATATAATATAGCTGCACATGATATGTACATTTCGGTCTGATATTTTTCCTTATATATATATATATATTTTAATACATGTATTTTTTAAAAGGATACTAGGGCTTGAAGGAAAAATATCAGACCGAAATGGACAGGTCATAACGACCCCAATATGCATGGAATAACCGACTTGTACACATATATACAATTACCCACCACTAATTTGACACACAAAACTGTTAATTTGTACGTAAGACAAAGCTCAAAATTGCAACAAATATTCATTATGTAAAACATAAGTATGATAATATTTATACTTTTCCAGTCGACTTTTATGTCTCTTTTTTTTTTTTGTTATGCGTTTTATTCATAAAATGAGAGGATTGTTGAGAAATATCTTGTAAAAAAAAATCGATATGTTTTAAATGCTAAAAATAGTTATTCCAAATAATTATCTCAAACTTATGAGAGAGTGGTGTCTCCTTAAAAAGGCGGTCATAGTAATTAGGCTAGGACTACTATAATACTATTTACCAAAAATCCAGGTATCCTATCCATAAGGTCGTAAGATCCTGCATGGGCAATGTATGAATACCAAGGAAGTTGGTCACATATGATTAAGATTAAAACTCCTAGTATTTTCGAAGTTATACAAACAATGTTCTCTTAATTCCAAACCATAAATATCTCTATCCCTATCAATCTTTCGACATTTCATATTTGCACAACCACAAAACGATAACAATCTTCACTAATGGTAAATGTGTAATTTTTATTCTATATGTTTTGGGTCGTGTCTAGGCAATTTAATTAATTACTCAATTACTTAATTTGTTCTAAATACCAGTTTTAAAAATAACGTGGCTCTTCACGTGATAAGTGTCATATCCCAAAGAGGTGAACAAACTTTATACCAAGATATGGCTAATTTAGAACTGTTGAAACGATGGGATTGATTGAAAACAGCGTAATTTTCGTTGTGTTGGCCCACTTAAACTTATTTTTTTGTTCGAGCTTTAAGAAAAGTTTGGACTTGAATTGATGCATTAGCTCCATCAAAAGATAACTAAAAAGTCAACTATATAATATTATCAACTATATAACTCATGACTCAAACCTGTTGTATTTTCAAGGTGTTTTATACAATTTCACAATGGATGCTCACGCAATATGCCCTCAATTATCATCTAGTACTAATTGTAAATGTGTTGAGTGAAATGGATGTATAATGGAACTTTAGATACAATGACCTGGTCGTAGAGCTGTCACCCCATCATGAGTTCACACAAAATATATAAGCGGACCTGGTTGATGATTTGCCACCTTCCATAGTTTCTAGATAGTCACCTAGTAGGAGGTAGTATGATAATATTCCATCGAAAAGGATCATGATATTTTATGGATTCATTATTGGGATAAGAAAATGATAATGTAAACGGTTATAGTTGGGCATTAACTTTAACCTCAATCATATTTTGTGAACAAGATTTGGGGTAAGGCGGTGGTGGGAATCGTGAGTGGAGATGCGCATTGTGGGGAAGATCATCCAATTCCAGACAAGTGCACCCTTAGGGTTACAGTGTCCCGGGTCCGCATATCAACATTAAACTTTTTAGTCCTTCTTATCTCGATTTTTTTAACTATCAATACGAGGAACAATAAGTGAAAATCAGTCATAAAAATAGAGTACTTTGAGACAGATTGGTTAAAGTTAACGACGACGGATATCTTCCCACTACTTTATATATAAGGTGGTAGTGCTTCAATCAATTGCACAACACCATAAGTCTATATATCAACTCTTATAGTATATGTACGTACAATTGACAAAATGAGGTCTTTGGCTTTCCAATTCACTCTTGTTCTTGTTTTCTTGATTTCGGGGGCACTTAAGATCCGTGGTGGAGGTGGAGTACGGAGGATGGGTGCTTCGGAGGAGGCCGTGATGCCCAGCTGGACGACGGAGACACCTAACGGAGGTAGTGGGTCGGGCCATGGTCCGAATTGGGACTATAGTTGGGGGTGGGGTTCAACCCCATCGTCTGGATGGGGTTATGGGTCGGGTTCGGGGAAGTCGACCTAGTGGGTTTGGGAAGGGTTCGGGTTAGTGGAGTTTGGTTATGGGACCGGGACGAGGGACCGGGACGAGGATAGTGGCTATGGAAGTGGTGGAGCTCATGGAGGTGGCCACGGGAGTGGCGGAGGTTCCGGTGGCAATGGGGCAGGTGCCGGCGGCGGAAGTGGTGGCTCTGATGGCCATCCATGATGACCGTCCAACATCGTGCAAAAACAAACATGGTTATATTAGGAAAGGTAGCCTGGGGTATCTTTTACGTTGAGTACTGTGGCCTAGGTCTAAATATGTGTGTATCTATGTTATCTATCACTTAATAAAATACGGCATGAGCCAATTTACTGGTGATGTATCATGTAACAGAATGTGCCGTAGAGTGTTTACTAAGAACAAGAAATCTAAGAAATTTTCATAGCTTGACATGTTATATGTATATGTTCTACAAAAATTAAAAAAAAATTCTTTTTTACTACGGATCTTCTCCTATCAATCTTTGTTAGTATACAAGAAAATCAATCTGAGTATCTTATAACTGTTACATCAATCATCATCTAAACAAAAGTACTACATTAAATGGTCTTGAAGTGATCGGTTTTTGTGGTGTTGCAAGATATTCGACCGATTATTTTATGAGTGTTTAATACAATAGACTTTAAGATGAATTACACTAAAAAGAGAGTTTAGAAGGATAAAGTTAGAATCAGTTGATAAATCACATAGAAAAGTCATCCAATTAAAATTTTTTAGAGTTCAACCGCCTCAATATGTCACTAACATATAGAAGCGATTCAATTCTCCGCTTCGATATTGTACAATGCCTTCGTATGATCGATTGTAGAAATATTTGTAATGGCTTACACGTTTTTTTTTAAAAAATAAAAGAAGAATGGTTACTGTCAGATATCAGAAGTCAAAAATTGTAATCGAGATCTGCAACCATCACATATTTTATATATTGGCAATACACGTAACATATTACAAATTTTTGGTTTGTTATCCGTGTGCGTAGTTTCTGATCAATGTGTTTCATTGATATTATGATTATAATTATTTTAATTTCTGGCCTAAATATCTACAAACTGATCGAGCAAACCCACATTTGAGTTTTGGATTTTATTAGTTGTGCTGGCGATTGTAATTTTCTGATTATATTATCAAAGTGAAGAACAAGATGAAGACTGTTTCTTTCCTGATTTATGGCAATAGAGTTGTTTCTTTCATATTTTAAAAAAGTATGATAAGTGGGTTCTGATTTCACTATAGTATTGAAACAGTATTTATGAATTTTTGTTTTGTTGTGGATTTGCATCATTTATGCCTATGCACTACATTGCCTGATTATTGTGATATGTTACTGTAAGGGATATTCGCCTGCAGAAATTCACAAAAACAAAGACACGGACAAACAACAATGCACCAGATCTGGTCTCACAGAAAGCAAACAGCCACGATCTTCACAGATCTAAGCTATCAGCTCAGAGACCACAACAGCTCAAAGACCACACAGCTCACGGATCAGCAGCTCAGAGATCACACAGCTCAGAGGCCAGCAGCTCAGAGACCAACAGAACAACTCAGAGTCCAGCGACAGCTCAGAGACCAGCAGAACAGCTCTGAGACCAGCGACAGCTCAGAGGCCAGCAAACAGCTCAGAGGCTAGCAGAACACTCTGAGACCAGCAACAGCTCAGAGGCCGGCAAACAGTTCAGAGACCAACAGAACCACAATAGAAGAAGGCCCCCTCACGCAACCAAGGTACATGACTCAAAAGAAGATGATACTGAGAGCCCTCAACCAACTACCTAACCCAGAAGCTAGCTGGAGCAGCTACGACTTCCCTCACGACTAGAAGGCCCACAAATCCCTCAAGAATTCTACTACTTACACGAGCGAGGTTTAGCGGCCAAGTTCAGAACAAAAGCCCCCTCGTAGGATATCTCACTAAGCACCCTCACATGTCACTCTACAGACAGAGGAGATCGAAGAAGGTAAGTAGAGACGGCGGGAAAAAACTAGGGTTTCTAGTGAGAAGAGAGGATAGGTATGTTTTTCTAGGGAGTCGACCCGATCATAACTATATAACAAAGGACGGCCTAGATCAACGCCCGAAATCATACGATTGGAAAGAAAACAGAATCTGGGCTTGTGCTTACAAGCACAAAAGGGATTGGGCCAACGGAACTTAGGCCCCACATCCACATTCTCCGCCTTGGTCCATGTACTGGTTACAGAGAGGTCTCCTTGAGTGGTTCTCATTTGGTTTCATCACAGCCGTTTTGGGGTCATATTGTAGCAACAAGTAACAATCATAACCACCAGATTCCTATTCACAGAGAAAAGGGAGCAAAGGTACCTGAAAAACAACATGTTAGTCATAGGTATCAATATTAAGCAATCTTAGACATGACATAAACTTACCAGCCAGAAGACATTTAGTACCCATATCTGCTGGGTTGAATTCAGATGGTATCTTTTCGAGTAATATCATACCTTTTGACAAAATGTCTCTAATGAAATGAAATCTAACATCTATATCTTAGTTCTATCATTAAACACAGGATTCTTACACAGTTGTATACCAGATTGACTATCCGAAAATACGGTAACCTCACCTGTCAACATGTTGATTTCATTTAGCAAGCCTTTAAGCCACAAGGCCTCCTTTAAGGCTTCTATGATTGCTATATATTCTGATTCAGTGGTTGATAAGGCCACTATTGGTTGGAGTTGAGATTTCCAACTTATGCAAGCACCACAAAGATTAAACACATATGAGGTAGTAGACTTTCTGTTATCTTTGTCATTAGCATATTTAGAGTCTACATAACCTTTAAGTTCAACTCCCTTATCATGTTTTGAAAATAACAGTCCAAAATTCAGAGAGCTTTTAAGATACCTAAATAGCCATTTGAGCATTCCAATGTACCATACCAGGATTATACATGTACCTTCTCAGACAACTAACAACATAAACTATATCAAGCCTAGTACTGACCATCATGTACACAACAGAGTCAATAGCACTGGAATAGATATATTTTTCATGCAATTAAGCTCATGTTAATTTTGGGCACTGATCTTTACTTAGCATAAAATGAGCAGCTAAAGGAACATATATCGTTAGCATTAGACATGGAGAACTTACTTAAAACCTTTTCAATATAAGAGATGCAATTAAGCTCATGTTAATTTTGGGCACTGATCTTTTCTTAGCATAAAATGAGCAGCTAAAGGAACATATATCGTTAGCATTAGACATGGAGAACTTACTTAAAACTTTTTCAATATAGGAGGTCTGATTTAGACATATTGTTGATTTGACCCTATTTCTAACAATATTCATGCCAAGAATTCTTTTGGCATCTCCTAGAAACTTTTTATCAAATTTAGAGCTTAGGAACGACCTAACATGATTGATAGCACCGTTAGAAGGACTGATTAAAAGAATATTATCAACATAGATCAATAAGAAGGCAGGTACTCTATCAGTGTCTTTGAAATACAAGCAAGAGTCATAAGAGCTTCTATTAAATTCCAGAGATAACATGCATTCATCAAACTTCTTATTCCACTGTCTAGGGGTTCCATACAAATATTTCTTAAGCAGACACACATGATCAGGTTTGGTTTTATCAGTAAAAGCCCTCAGGTTGTTTCATATAAATCTTTTTATCCAGGTCACCATGCAAGAAAACTGTTTTAACATCCATTTGTTTCAATTCCCAATCAAAATGAACACACAGAGCAAGCATGATTCGTACAGTAGTAAATTTAACAACAGGGGCAAAGATTTCAGTATAGTCTACCCCTTCTTTTTTGGTGAAGCCCATAACAACTAACCTAGCTTTATATCTAGTGGTTTCTTTTTCACTCTTTACCTTAAATAACTATTTACAGTCCACAATAGAACAATTTTTTTTAGGTTTTGACACAAGTTCCCAGGTATGGTTTACATGCAGAGAGTTCATTTCTTCATGCATCACAGACAACCATTCAACAGACTTGTTAGAGTTTAAGGCTTCAGCATAAGTTTTAGGTTCATCATTGTCTCTCTCTTCAAACACATTTAAAGCATGTGAGGTTAAGTGAAAATATTGAAATTAGTGGGCTGTCTTATATTTATCCTATCCCTACTCTAGCCAACAGATAGTTTCTATGCATATTATCATCATGAGAATTATCAAGGTCATCATGAATAGTTTCAGCAATATTATTATCACTGGTTTCCTCATTATTAGGTTGTTCAGTGGTAGCACCTTGTGTATCGTTGTAATGCAAGGGAATATGCCTGTGCATGCTCGATACACACCGTGATATGCACGCAGCAGGTGCGCGGAGTGCGGCACGATGTGCGTGTGACGGGCGGAAGACAAGAGCGGCGCTCCTGAATTTTTTTTTTTGAAAAATCAAGAATTTGATGCAATTTGGCAGAATTTCGTGTATTGACAGATCCGAGCCTGATGATCTGATATCATTGTTGGTGCAGCGACGGATCCGGATCCCACTCCGGGGCGCAGCGGAATTTCTAAAAATTTGAATGCCCAGGTACGATCAATACACGAAAATAATATCTAAACATACATAGGATGTTTAGGGAGTTTACCTCTAGCGACTAGGCGCCTAGCTTTGACCAGTCCACGAGGGAAATGACCCTTCAACGGTTGAACGACTGATGAACGCCCAATCGGTCCATGGTCGAAATCTTAATTTCTTTGCTGGTTTGCACTAGAAAACCAGCAAAAGTTCTGTGGACGGAATCTCCACAACGAGACAGCGGCGTTGGCAATGAGCAGCGACGACGGCGGCACGAAGGCGGGAGGAGGAGGGCGAAAGAGGGGAGGGGAGCTTAGGGGGAGAGTTGTCAACACAACTTGGTACATCTAAATGACTCACCCAAGTCCCCTATTTATAGATTTTCGTGGGCTTAAACCAGGTTAATGGGCCCGGTTCAGGCCCAGGCCCAGGGAACTTTGGTTTCAAGTCCATCGTTGTGGCTTCATCATAATTACGACCGACGATCAGATCAGACCGATCTTCAAAGTTTACAAAACTGAAATTATGATGTGAAAATATTTTTTTGGACCACCTAATCCAAAATAGTAGTTAGGCCCTATTAGCTTAAAGTAAAGTCATACTTACCCGGCCAATTTTAGGAAGTCGTACTTCCATCCTTCCTCCTGCTATACTCAACAATTGAGTATATACGAAAATTGAGAAACCAGTACTTGTGTGACCCTCAATGGTTCAGGGATACAGTTAGTTGTGGGCTCACAACTCTTTGTGACTCCAAAAACACATTTTCGGACTTATCCATCAGATCATGGTAAAGCGTCTAGCAACATCGTTCAATGATCCTTAGGTATCACTGATAGTTCCTCCAAGAACTAGTTGGTCATGGTTAGCATACAGTACGGTCCTTTCAGCTAAATATTCCGATCGAATCAACGACCATTGGTAAATCGAGAGTCGCTAGAGACTCGATAGCCATGCATACATCTTGGAGATCAAATAGTGACATTTCATGTGCTACTAGAT
The DNA here is from genome assembly GCA_001598015.1 of Dorcoceras hygrometricum. NCBI lineage: Eukaryota > Viridiplantae > Streptophyta > Magnoliopsida > Lamiales > Gesneriaceae > Dorcoceras > Dorcoceras hygrometricum. The sequence goes on from KQ998965.1 coordinate 153,113, forward strand.
AAATCGATTTACCTAAAATGCATCTAATACTCTGGTCAGAGATTTGTCACACTATTATCTCCTCAGACAACATAGGATATCTACGCACAAGGGCGAGCGATGAATCCTCGACAACGAAGCATCGAATCCTATATACATCGGGATCTCACCCAATCCCGCCACCTGATGACCCCAACTGAGTCGATAAACGGGTCAAATTGAGGCACCTATCATGTATAGTCTCAATGACGTTTTGAGTAGTGATGACTAATCTGTATAATCAAGACCTCGGACTTAATATACTCGACAAATGATAACCACTTGGAAAATCCAAAGGAGGGTAGTTCGATAGATCACCAGGTCACTATCTATCTGCATGCTCAGAACATTACTATGTTCCCTACCAATGAAACGTGGTACTTTGCATCGCAGATGCTAGTCTCAATCTCGGGAGACCCTTATCCTCTTTTGGACGGCCCAATCGACTAGAAACTTATTAAAACACACAGTGACTATTAGATGTGTTTCATGATAGTCATAAAATCCACTATCACATCTTACATATACTATAGTGCATTCAAGGTATTTATCCAATAATTTGTAATCATAATAATGAAAATAAAGAATGCCGTAAATATGAAAATTTCTTAAATAAAGATCATTTTACACAGAGTCAGCAAGAACCCACATGCCACATGGCTAGTTGGGAACCTATGTTAGAGTAGGTTTCCAACTAGCCAACTTGTGGCGTGTGGGTTCTTGTTGACTCTATGTAAAAAGATCTTGATTTGTAAAATTCGTATTCTTTTGTGGCATTCTTATCTTCATTATTATGATTATAATTGTTGTAGACCTTGAATGCACTATAGTGTATGATTAGATGTGATAGTGCATTTGATGGCTATCATAAAACACATCTAATAGTCACTGTGTATTCTAAAATAGTTCCTAGTCGATTGGACCGTCCAAAAAAAGGATAAGGGTCGCCCGAGCTTGAGACTAGCATCTGCGATACGAGGTACCACGTTTCATTGGTAGGGAACATAGTGATGTTCTGAGCATGCAGATGGATAGTGTAACGCCTAGAAATTTCCTGACTACGTAGAAATGAGTGCATGACTAGAGGGAAAATAATTTTAGATGATTACGTGCCATTTTATGTGATTTAATTATGATTTTATGTTGCATGGTATGCATGAATTGTTTTTCAGCCTGTTTGAGTTATGGACGCGTGCACGAGACTAGGGACGATAGGAATGAAAATTATTTAAGATTTTCAAGTTCTTAGATTTTTAAAAATAAATTTATTATTTGTAAGCAGCAATTTATAAAAATTGGGATTTTTATTATTATTTTGGATGAGAACACGTTTTTCGCCTATACGGGCTCTCTTATTGGATTTTAAGGTGTTTTAAAAATTGAGGGGACTTGGATTTCGAAAATTGGACATTTATTAAGCCGAGATAAATTTTTTAATTAGCTTTTATTAATGGAGGGGCAAACATGTCAAATTCAATTTCTTTTCCTAATTAAATCATGAGGGGTCAAATGTGTCACACCAAAACTTGGATTTCGAAAATTGGACATTTATTAAGCCGAGATAAATTTTTTAATTAGCTTTTATTAATGGAGGGGCAAACATGTCAAATTCAATTTCTTTTCCTAATTAAATCATGAGGGGTCAAATGTGTCACACCAAATTCTTTCATAACACAAAATTTCCAAGCCCTAGACCCCTCCAAACACTAGCAGCCATCCTCTCCTTCCCCTCAAGCACAAAATTTCGAAAATTTCATTCCTTGGTGAAGTTTGGTGATCGAAAGGCGGTCGTGCCCCGATCTCGTGTCTACAACGTCGGTAACTCGCAGATCTACCTTTCCTACAAACCAGGCATGTTACATCTTTTTGTTTTCTCACCGTTTAAGTCATATTATGATGTTTTAACAAATTACGCATGAATTTAATGTGTTCTATTCAGATCTATACATCATCGATTGAACTTCATGCATGACACTCGACTTTTCTCATGATCTTAATCGTTTCTTGAATTGCTTCGGCTAAGGGGCTGTTCATGGGGATTTGGCTCGAGTCTACGGGGTTTAAGGTGGTCCTAGGGAGGGCTAGAGGTGGTCCATAGAGGGGGAAATCGAGGCTGGACGTTGGAGGAACCATGGTGGCTCGGACGGCCGCATGCGACGCGCGATGCCCGTCGCTCTTGTGAAGCGTCATTCGAACCATGCGACGCATGGTTTGGACCAGGGCTGGTCTGGTTAGGACCGGATGGACCTGGGGGTGGTCCAGCCAGCGGGGCTCCGGCCAGGGTGGCCGGAGCAGGGAGGTCGGGCGGCGTGAAGTGAGGAATGTCGCGTGGGGCGACGTGTGCATGGGGGTAGGGTTTTTGGCGAATGGGTTCGGTTCAATTGGACCGGTTTGGCTGGTTCAGTTGGACCGGATCGATTCATCGAGTCTCGAGCCAAAATATTTTAAATTTGGCCCGAGTTATTTTAATTATGGACCGTTATTTTAATTGTTAAGTCTCAGGTCCAATATTAAAGAAAATGGTCAAGGGTTTTAATTTGAGTCAAAATTTGATTTAATTGAGTTTGATGTTTATTTTCTTAAGTTTTTAGTCAAAATTGGAGTCTTTTAATTTTTAGTTAAGTCAAAATTGATTATTGGATTTTAATTTGGTCAAAATTGATCATTTGGTCAAAATTAGTCATTTGGGTCAAAATTGATTAAGCTTCCCTTTTCAAAAGTCAAAATTGATTAAATTGATTTTAAGTCAAAATTGATTTTGAAATTAGTCAAAATTAGCCCATTTGATTTCTAAAGTCAAAATTGAGTTGAAATCAGTCAAAATTAGAGATTTTAATTTGGTCAAAATTGATCATTTGGTCAAAATTAGTCATTTGGGTCAAAATTGATTAAGCTTCCCTTTTCAAAAGTCAAAATTGATTAAATTGATTTTAAGTCAAAATTGATTTTGAAATTAGTCAAAATTAGCCCATTTGATTTCTAAAGTCAAAATTGAGTTGAAATCAGTCAAAATTAGAATGTGTTAGTAATTTTAAGGGAATTCTTATAAGTCTTATGCTAAGTTAAATTTTAAGTTAAGTCTAGAAGTAGTGAGCCAGGCTCCTGAACCAGTCCTTGATCGAATAGAAAATGTTGAAGCCCGTGAATGTATATTTAATCATATATGTAGTTTGCTATGTACGTAAATGTTTTAAAGGAAATGATTAAATATATATTAACGGGCTAAGCTTTTAAACTTGCATAATTTTACGAAATGCATGCATCATGAATGCTTTATGGAATGTTAAAGACATGTTCTTTTAAAAGACAAAACCCAAGGACTTGAATGATTTGTGGCAAATTATGATGAGGGGATGCGGGATACCGACTCGTTGAACTTATGGTTCCATGTATTATGAGCTTATGGATCCATGTGTTCACGACATGATGAAGTGGCAGCATAAAGGTGTGACATATAGGGTCCCGAGATAAGGCCGGGTGAATCACATCGCCGCATACGTTGGTTTATAGATTGATCAATCGAATATGGTCCACACTTCAGGATACGACTCATACGTTTTTCATGTTATGATATGTCATGCCTTATGTATATTATATGTTATATATGATATGAAATGTATGAAGAAATGTTTTAAGATCATACACGCATTCATGTTTTAACGTTATTTTACTACAAGTATGTGCTTGCATGCGATTGTATTAGTATGTACTTTGTTATAATACAAGATAGAGCATGCTGAGCCTCTAGGCTCACTAGGTTTAAATGGTGCAGGTGATGACCCTGTTGATTTTACCCCGACTGACGGTGAGGACCTCTGAGCGCCTGCTGCAGTAGTACCCCGTGACCGCCTTTATGTTTCACTTCTATTACGATACACTTTTTAGATGTTGGCTTTAAACATGTTTATTTTCAGTACTTTTGGTTTTAAACTGTATGGATGTTTTAACGTTTTTAAATATTTATTTATTTATTTTTAAAGTATTGTGGAGAAAATGATTTAGAAATGTTTTAAAAGGGAACGAGCCATACTTTCAGTCTATGTATTCCGCAAAAGTTTAAAAACAAATTCTAGAGTCTGGTTCGTTTCAGATAGTGTCCTGGTGATCTATCGAACTACCCTCATTCGGACTTTCCAAGTGGTTATCATTTGTCAAGTGGATTAAGTCCGAGGTCTTGGTTGTACAGATTAGTCCTCACTAATCGAAACTTCATTGAGACTCTACATGATATGTGTCTCACTTTGACCCATTTATCGACTCAGTTGGGGTTATCGGGTGGCGGGATTGAGTGATGTCTCGATGCATGTCGGAGTCGATGCTTCGTTGTCGAGGATTCGTCGCTTGTGTGTGGATATCCTATGCTATCTGAGGAGATAATAGTGTGCAATCTCTAGCCAGAGTACTATATGTATTTTAGGTAAATGGGTTTACCTAGTAGCACATGCGATGTCACTATTTGATCTTCAAGATGTATGCATGGCTATCGAATCTCTAGCGACTCTCGATTTACCAATGCTCGTTGATTTGATCGGGATATTTGAGTTGAAAGGACCGTACTGTACGAGAACCATGACCGAGCAGGGAGATTTTGCTAGACGCTTTACCATGATCCAATGGATAAGTCCGAAAATGTGTTTTCGGAGTCACAAAAGTCATGAGCCCATGTCTAGTTGTATCCCTGAACCATTAAGGATCACACAAGTACTGGTTTCTCAATTTCCATACGGAAATTAAGCTCGATTTGTTGAGTATAGTAGGAGGAATGATGGAAGTGTGACTTCATAAAATTAACCGGGAATGGAAATGTGTCATTGAATTAGCTTGGAGTAGTATGACTATCCTTAAAGCTGATAGAGGGCTTAACTGCTATTTTGGATTAGGTGGTCTGAAAAATTGTTTTCACATCATAATGCTCAGTTTTGTAAACTGTGTAGATCGATCTGATCTGATCGTTGATCATGATTATGATGAAGCCACAACAATGGACTTAAAACCAATGTTCCTTGGGCCTAGGCCCGATCCAGGCCCATTAACCAGGTTTAAGCCCATGGAAAATCTATAAATAGGGACCTTGGGGCATTAATTTTCTTCACACCAAAAGTTGCATTGACAACTAACACTCCAAGTGTTAGAGTAGATGCCCAACTAGCCAACTTGTGGCGTGTAGGCTTTATTGACTCTTGTGTATAACGATCTTTATTTATGAAACACGCATTTCTTTCGTGGCATTCTTTATTTTTATTATGTTATAATGTTAACAATTGTGTTGGATAAAGACCTAGAATGCACCATACTGTATCTTAGATGTGATAGCGGATATGATGGCTATCATGAAACACATCTAATAGTCACTGTGTATTCTGAACTCGTTCCTAGTCGATTGGGCCGTCAAAATGAGGATAAGGCCGCCCGAGCTTGAGACTAGCATCTGCGATGTGAAGTACCACGTTTCATTGGTAGAGAACATTGTGATGTTCTGAGCATGCAGATGGATAGTGACCTGGTGATCTATATGAACTACCCTCGTTCGGACTTTCCAAGTGGTTACCATTTGTCGAGTGGATAAGTCCGAGGTCTTGGTTGTACTTATTAGTCCTCACTACTCGAAACGTCATTGAGACTCTACATGATAGGCGCCTCACTTTGACCCGTTTACCGACTCACTTGGGGTCTTTAGGTGGCGGGATTGGGTGAGGTCCCGATGCATGTAGGAGTCGATGCTTCGTTGTCGAGGATTCACCGCTCGCTTTTATGCGTGGATATCCTATGCTATCTGAGGAGATAATATTGTGATAAATCTCTGGCCAGAGTACTGGATGTATTTTAGGTAAATGGGTTTGCCTAGTAACACTCGCGATGTCACTGTTTGATCTCCGAGATGTATGCATAGCTATTGGATCTCTAGCGACTCTCGATTTACCAATGGTCGTTGTTCTGATCGGGATATATGTGTTGAAAGAACCGTACTGTACGCTAACCACGACCAACTGGTTCTTGCAGGCACTATCAGTGATACCTAGGGGATCATGGGGCGATGTTGCTAGGCGCTTTACCATGATCCGATGGGCAAGTCCGAAATTGTGATTTCGGAGTCGCAATGGTTGTGGGCCCACGGCTAGCTGTATCCCTGAACCATTGAGGGTCACACAAGTACTGGATTCATGATTCCCGCATGGAAACTGAGCTCAATGTGTTGAGCATAGGAGGAGGAATTTAGGGAGTGCGACTTCCTAAAAGTCAATAGGGGTCAAATTGCGATTTCCCTAAAGTTGAGGGGCTAAACTGCAATTTTGGAATAGGTGGTCTGAAAAATTGTTTTCACATCATAATACTCAGTTTTGGAAACTGTGTAGATTGGTCCGATCAGATCATTGATCGGAGTTATGATGAAGTCACGGTGATAGGGATGAACCGAATGTTCATACGTTGGACTGGGCCCGCCCCAGGTCCAATGGGCCAATTCAAGCCCATCACACCTATACTTATTCTTGAGTCTAGGGTTGATGTATGACATTACAACACAACTCACAAAACCCTAGCTCTCCATGTTGGTCGCCGCCCCTTCTCCCTCCCATCACCTCACGGCCGCTGCCCCTCCTCCACGCGTCGCCGCGCCGCCGCCGTTGATCAAGCCCATCACACCTATACTTATTCTTGAGTCTAGGGTTGATGTATGACATTACAACACAACTCACAAAACCCTAGCTCTCCATGTTGGTCGCCGCCCCTTCTCCCTCCCATCACCTCACGGCCGCTGCCCCTCCTCCACGCGTCGCCGCGCCGCCGCCGTTGATCGTGTGATCGGACTTGTTCCGATCACCTTGACGAGGAGATTCCGTTCGTGCAAAATTCGTCAGCTCTTCTAGTGCAGACTGATGAAGGACTCGTGCATCCAGTCGTGGACCGGATTGAGGAGATCTACCGCCGCCTACTTTGAAGTGCCAGATTCCCTATGAATCTGGTCGGAGCCAGGGGCCTAGACGCCAGCAAGGTAACATATCAAACATCCTATGTATGTTTGTTTGTTGATATTATTATGTATTGAACGATTCCCGATGCAAAATTTTTAAAACTTCCGCTGCGCCCCGGGAAACGGGATCCGGATCCGCCACTGCGCCAACACCAAGTTGGGTTGAGAACTCTCTCCCCTTCAGTTATTTTTTTCCTCTCCTTCTCCTCCTCGCCTCCTTACCGTCGCCGCTGCGCCGCCCACCGCCCGCCTCCGCGTCAGAATTTGTTCCGACCGTCTCGGCAAGGAGATTCCGTTCGCAATATTTTCGCTGGTTTTCTTGTGCAAACTAGCGAAGGAATTGCGATTTCGGTCATGGATCGGATTGGAAGTTCGGAGCCATTCAACCGTTGAAGGGCCAATTCCCTCGTGGAACTGGTCGGAGCCAGTGCTTAGTCGCCACGAGGTAACTCCCTGAACATCCTATGCATGTTTAGATTCTTATTTAGTGTATTGATCGTTCCCCGGCTGTTCAAAATTTAAATCTTCCGCTGCGCCCCGGGAGCGGGATCCGCATCACTGCGCCAACAACCTATGTTAACACCAGGCACACAGGATTCCAAGAATGCTCAAGGAGTACGGTCAAGTTTCCTTTGTATGGAACACCCCACCAAGTTTTGTGGAAGATAACGTGAGATAGGCTCAGGTTATCTTCCAGATGGTACTACTACAGACAGTACCGAGAACTAGGTACTATTCAACCGACAGTACCAACAAGCACACAAGGGTTGTGAGATACTTACAACCCAGAGGAAAACGCTCTGGGGTTTAGGCTCCCAAGCTCAAGTATTCAACCTCCCTTCGAATGGTCATCTTAGCTACGGAAGATCTGGTACCCGACTCAGAAACCAGGCTCTAATACCACTATAAGGGATATTCGTCTGCAGAAATTCACAAAAACAAAGACACAGGCAAACAGAAATGCACCAGATCTGGTCTCACAGAAAGCAAACAGCCAAGATCTTCAAATATCTAAGCTATCAGCTCAGAGACCAAAACAGCTCAGAGACCAAACAACTCACGGACCAGTAGCTCAGAGACCACACAGCTCAGAGGCCAGCAGCTCATAGACCACACAGCTCAGAGACCAACACAACAAATCAGAAACCACACAGCTTAGAGGCCAGCAAACAGCTCAGAGACTAGCAGAACATCTCTGAGACCAATGACAGCTCAGAGGCCAGCAAATAGCTCAGAGGCTAGCAGAATAGCTCTGAGACCAACGACAGCTTAGAGGCCGGCAAACAGATCAGCGACCAGCAGAACCACAACATCAGGAGACCCCCTCATGCAGCCAAGGTACAGGACTCAACAGGAGATGATACCGAGAGCCCTCAACCCCACTACCTAACCCAGAAGCTAGCTGGATCAACTACGACTTCCCTCACGACTAGAAGGCCCACAAATCCCTCACAAGTTCTACTGCTCAAACGAGCGAAGTCCAGAGGCCAAGCTCAGAACAGGAGCCCCCTCGCAGGATATCTCACTAAGCACCATCACATGTCACTCTACAGACAGATGAGATCGAAGAAGGTGAACAGAGACGACGGGGAAAACTAGGGTTTCTAGTGAGAAGAGAGGATATGTGTAACGACCAGATCTTTTAGAAGTCCACAATTAGAAAGATATGAGATTGAGGGATTACAATGCTATTTTATTCGATTCTTGAATTGATCGAGTTTCAGATTTCTGCCTATACATTGTTTAGCTTTTCTTTAGTTAAAGGCTAAATACCAGATGTCATGATTTTGTGCGTACAGATTTCATCTTTTGCACAATGTTCAACCTTCATTTTATTATGGGTTGAAAGTCTAATGTTAGAATACAATTACAATAGAGGTTAGTGACTTCTGCAAGCCAATTGAATCCTTTGTTTTTACTAAAATTTCTCGGGTTCCATGTGCATCTTTTCATTTTAAAAACAGAGCACGCTTATAGTGAATTTTGGCATATTGATTAAACGTGTGTCTTTCATTACACTTTGTAAGTCATATAAATAGGACATTAAGCTGCTTCATGCATCATTACTTTTAAATAAAATCATTTTAAGCGGTGTTCTTTCTGAAGAAGTCGAGCAAAGTTCTTTCAAAACATTTTAAAGGAAACAGGCGGTGCGCATGAAGTTACTGGATTTGCTATCGTTGTTGTGTTAAAGAAACCAGGCAAGTAAACGTTGTTTCTTGCTCACTCAATAGAAAGCATATATTCAATTCTGTGTTTATGATTATGTACGGTTTTAAAGAAAGGAAGATAGCTACGGCTTTTCTTCAAGAAAACCAGAAAGTTTATGCTCTGTTTTTGCAAAAGTTACGTTTACTGTAATTTTGATTCAAAGATGTTTTAGAAAATGGTTTAATGATGTTCATCTAGCAAGTTTTTGAGTTTTCCAATGATTCATTTCTATAAGTAGCTCACAAGTAGCTTATTCGATCTTTTCCAGAAATTTCGTAAGATATTTTGAATTCTTCAGGCGAGGGAAACCATTGTTCTTCAGGTTCATCAGTTGCAAACTGTTGACAGATAGTCTTACGTCATGGTGTCCTTTTCTTACGTCATTAGGTCTGTTGATAAAAAAAATCGTTCATAATTGTTAACAGATAATCTTACGTCATCAGGTCTGTTGATAAATATTGTTCACTTCATTTCCGAGAAAGTGATATCTGTTGACAGATATCTACTGTTCATTTCTTATAGAATGATATCTGTTGACAGATTCTGTTCGTTACTTTTAGCAACTAGTTACTGTTCATATGCATCAGATATCTACTGTTGCAATAGCTGTTGACAGTAACCTTATTTTCATAAGAATGATATCTGTTGATAGATTTCGTTCATTAATATTCTAAACAGATTTCTACTGTTCATTTAAAACAGATTTCATCCTTTGCTTCTTCAATACTTCTTCGATTACGACAGAAAGCATAGATTTGGATTCCTCATTCATTTCCATATCATTTCAAAGATGTATTCGATTCAACTGACAGATTCAAGTAGTATTTTTATTCAGTTTTCATTTTCGCAAGCATTACAAGGAAATCTTTTACAGTTCCAGAACATCATTAAACAAGAGAAAACCAGTAAACGTATAAAGGAAAGAAAACAGATTTCACGAAAGAAAGAAAGAGCAGAACATGTTTTAGAAAACGTTTTAAGTTATGACAACAAAAAGGATCCCCAGGAAGGATCAGGATTACAGTCGACGGACTGTATACCCCTTCAAAAACCAAGGAAGGATTAGGATTATGGATTGACAGATCTATATACCCCTTCAAAATGAGCAATAGTGCTACGACTGATATCAGGAGTTTGATCAAACGAAATGGACCAAATGTAAAAAGTGTTGTCGTAATTTTCAGAAAATAATGAAGAGCACAAGTGCGATTTTAATCGCAGCTCTTAAGAATGTTTCAAGGAAATGTTTATCGAATTGATTCATGTTTTATGCTTTCGTTTATGATCAGATTTCTCAGTCATGTAATGCGCTTGTTTATACATAAGCGTATTTAAAGTTCGGACCCCAGTACATATCAGTTTAAGAACAATTGTATTTTGTACTCTTGTTATTTCCAGGCTTTACCTTCTGGGCCTTTGGCTCACTAGTTTTATTGAGTGCAGGTAATTCGAAGTAGGAAGTGGGAGGGAGATGAACAGAAAGGAAAGATGTGTTTATCGTGGACATCAGATTTCACAGTTTCTTTCTGTTCCAGATTTCATAGCTTCTTTTTGGGACATTTTGTACTGTACAAGATATTTTGCTGTTCTTTTGTAACAAGACAGATTTCGAAGTTAGTTATTTTGTAGAAATCTGTTTCAGACCTTATTGCAAAAAGAGATGTATCGTTTTGATTGCTATATCAAGTTTCTATACTTCCGCACCATTCTTTTTATTATCATATCAGATTTCTCCATTTCGAATGAGAAAAATTTATTATTCTCAGAGCATGGTTCTTGAGATAAACACATTTCCAGTCTGAGCAGATCTCTCCATATACTTCAAAATTTGTGAGTTTTCATTCATGTATTAGCATAAGGTAATCTCTCATATAGAATTGTGGTGGATTTGGGCTATCTTTTTATAGATATGTCAGGAAGAGGTAGAGGAAGAAGAAGCTATTTAGAAGAGGACAATGAATCAGAAGGATTAAATCCTGTCCTCAATAGTATGGCTCAACTGTTAGAGCGATTAGTGGACCAAACCTCTAGTGGAAATGGTCAGTCTTCAAGTAGAATAATTCCCAGAGAAGATCCACAAGAGAAATTTAGGAGGCAACGACCTCAGGAATTTTCTGGCACAACCGATCCCCTGGTGGCAGAAAGCTGGATTAAATCCATGGAAGTGATATTTAATTATCTACACTTAACAGAATCTATATGCTAAGGGGAGATGCAATGATGTGGTGGGAAGGAGCCAAGTTAGTTCGAGAGAGGATGCTACTTTGTTCCATTGATAGGGACAAATGCAGAAGCCAAGCTTCGCCATTTCATCAATGGGTTGAAGCCCATGATCAAGCATGATGTTTGGTTGGCAGAACCAATAGACTACAAGGCAGCGGTGAACAAAGCTTTGAGGGCAGAGCAAGATTGGAAAGCAATTGATGATGAAAGACAATTGAAGAGGCAAGCTTTCCAGCAGAATGATAAAAGGAAATTTAAGAAGCAGAACAATAATAACCAGCAAGGGTCGAAAGGGAAGGGACCAATTGCTGCTCACCAATTTCTGCTATTCTTAACACAGGAAATAGGCCTCCATGTCCTACCTGTAAGAAGACGCACAAGGGACAATGTCTTCAGGGACAGAATGCATGTTATACCTGTGGTAAACCAGGCCACATGTCAAGAAGTTGCCCTCAGAAACAACAACAACAACTCATTACCAGCAGGGCATACGTGATGACTGCTGAGGAAGCTCCGGCAGATACAACGATGGTAACGGGTAAGATTTCCGTAGCTAACATGTCTATAGTAGCATTACTCGATTCTGGTGCAACGCATTCTTTTATATCAGATAGATTTTCTAAGAAATTACCAATTAAACCAGAAGAAATAGAAGTAGGATATTGTGTTCAGGTTCCTATAGGAGAATTTATAGTAACCAATCGTGTGATTCGAAATGTAGAGCTTGAATTGCAGGGTAATATTGTTTATGAAGATCTCATAGTATTACCTATGCTTGAATTTGACTTTGTATTGGGAATAGATTGGTTAACCAAATACGAAACCGTTATAGATTTTAAGCAGAGGTTTGTTGATATTAAGACACCAGATGGAAAATTGTTTTCCTTCAAAGCTGGTAATTATGTGAAGGCCCTTAATATAATATCAACAATAAAATATTGATTTAGTACCAGAAGCTGCTCCAATTTCGAAGCCTCCCTATAGACTTGCTCCTAAGGAAATGAAGGAATTAAAAGACCAGATTCAAGATTTATTGAATAAAGGTTTTATCAGACCCAGTACTTCACCTTGGGGTGCACCAGTGCTGTTCGTAAAGAAGAAGGACGGTAGTATGCGTTTGTGTATCGATTATAGGGAATTAAATAAGTTAACGATTAAAAATAAATATCCTCTCCCTAGGATCGACGATTTATTCGACCAATTGCGAGGAGCTGCAGTATTTTCCAAGATAGACCTGAGATCTGGTTATCACCAGTTACGTGTAAAAGAAACAGATGTTTATAAAACAGCTTTCAGGACAAGATACGGCCATTTTGAATTTCTAGTTATGCCCTTTGGATTAACGAATGCGCCGTCAGTGTTTATGGACTTAATGAATCGAGTATTCCAACCTTATTTAGACAGATTTGTCATTGTGTTCATAGATGATATTTTGATTTACTCGAAGAACAGTGACGAACATGAAGAACACCTTAGAGAAATTTTGCAGATCTTAAGAAATAAACAATTGTTTGCTAAGTTTAGTAAGTGTGAGTTCTGGATTGACAAAGTAGTATTCTCGGGTCACATTATTTCGAAGAATGGAATAGAAGTAGATCGTTCAAAAGTGGAATCTGTTCGAGATTGGCCTGTACCTAAGAATGTCTCAGATATCCGTAGTTTCTTAGGACTAGCAGGGTATTATCGAAGATTTATAGAAGGATTTTTGAAGATCGATGTTCCATTAACGGCATTAACTAAGAAGAACATCAAGTATGATTGGACTCCAGAATGCCAATCCAGCTTTGAGACATTAAAACGTGCGTTAGTGGAAGCCCATGTTCTAACGTTACCAACAGAGAAAGGGAACTTTGTGATTTATACGGATGCATCGAAGACTGGGCTAGGAGCTGTTCTAATGCAGGAGAGAAAGGTGATCGCTTATGCTTCGAGACAGTTGAAGATTCATGAAAAGAATTATCCTACGCATGATCTTGAATTAGCAGCAGTAGTTTTCGCATTAAAGATCTGGAGACACTACCTTTATGGGGAGAAATGCGAAATCTTCACAGACCATAAGAGCCTCAAATATTTCTTTACCCAGAAGGAATTAAACATGAGACAGAGAAGATGGCTTGAATTGGTTAAGGATTACGATTGTATAATTAGTTATCATCCAGGAAAAGCCAATGTTGTAGCAGACGCATTAAGTAGAAGGAGCGTTGGATTAGCGCAGATCTCAGTTTAGATCCCTCTGGCATTAGAGATTATGTTAGGACCCGAAAAACAAAGGAAACAGCTCTGATACCAATTGTTAGGACCCGAAAAACAAAGGAAACAGCTCTGATATCAATTGTTGGGACCGAAAATCACTTAGCAGCGCTGCTTTGAAAGGTTAATAAAAATTTTGCGCTGCTAATCAAAGGATGAGGTGCAATACCTCTTGTTCTTGAACATTTAAAAAACACGAAGAGAGCACCGGAGACAGATCTGATATGATTTTAAAATCATGCGGAAAATACCAGAACTGAATCCTATATTTTAAAACAACTCAAACAGATTTATGTACAACATAAATCTGTTCGAGACTTGTGCAAGTGCTGAATTTTAAACGTGTGTTATGCGTGCTAAAATAATGCGAGTGCTGGAAGCTTAAAGAAATGGACCGATACACAGCAGATTTGTTTTTGGAAGTTCGGACCTCAATGTCCTACATCTCCCCTTCTTTCACCTCGGAAGGCTCCACTAGAAGATTTGATCTTACAACTCGTGTACAGGCCCGATCCCACAATCAGCAGCTGTGAGAACTCCTAGACTTCACAAATCCACCCCAGCAGCAACTGTGTGACTGACTACATACACATGAGTTTTACGTCATCGTGCTTGGACGGGAACTGATAAACGATTTCGAGATTCATTCACAAATAGATGTGAATGAATCTCGGTGTGTGAGATTGATACAATGAAGCTCTCAAACTCTCTGTTTTTCTCACACACTAGGGAAATGCTCTAACAAGCTAATCTAGACTCAGCAATCGACTCTCGTGAAAGCTCCTCTCTAATGGCGGTCGATTGCTTCGTCTTTCTGTTCATTTTTTTCTCTGCTGGTGCACTTTGCAATTAATGTGTTTTCTGCGACAGCCTCACAGCTACACCAACTCTCTCACCAGCCACTTCTTCAATGGCGTTTCTCGAATATATAAGCTCTGTTTGAAATATGGCCGTTAGACTGTAGATTCAAATATTTTCTGTGCTTGTCAAGGCTAATTCGTCGTCTTCTTTCCATTTCCGTGCAACGCTCCTCTGTCAATTGTACTATTTCCCAGAATAGTACAAATATTGTTCCCTTGAATTGAGGCAATTGCACGACTCTATTTCAGCCATTGATTCTTTCCATCTTGAGCGTTGATTGCGTCGAATGGCTGATTATTCTCCAACAGATTGTTCAACAGCTGTTCGCTCAGCTGTTGTCTTTTCTTTGTCACAACACTTCGCGCAACAGCTGTTTCTTTGTCGACTGGATACTTTGCGCTACTGCTGAAGCTTCAAATACTACGATTGGATATCTTGCGTCTGGATTGTAACTCTCCACTACATCTGCTTTCTTGCGACTGGATTCCATGTCGACTGGATATGCAAAGCTTGCGACTGGATGCATAGAGCTTGCGACTGGATGCATAGAGCTTGCGACTGGTTGAGCAGGTGAAGATATGCTTGCAGCTGGTTGTCCAGTCGTTGGTTTCAAATGCTTGCGACTGGACTTCCCACGACTGGGTAGATCAAACGATGTCGTATCAACTTATTCAAACGACATCGTTCGCTAAGCATCCTCGACTGGTTGAATATACTTCACTACTGCTGCGTCTGGATGAACAAGCTACATGCTGATTCCTCTTGAGAAAAGTACCTGCTGATTGTTATCGTGAATGCAAAACGCTGTCGTTCCAACTTATTCAAGCGACATCGTTTTGCAATCGCCAACTCCAAATATCATCTGCTTGTGAACAAAAACTTCCTGCTGATTGTGATGTCACTGCTGATGACATCATCTATGCTTAGCGCTCCAGCTGCTTTCTTCATCTGCTGATCTCTAACCATCTGCTGATTCTCGTTGTTCTTCACTGTTACGTTTGCTGTTGTCAGCTTCTTGAATAGTGACTGTCAACAGATTCGTCAACAGTACTTATAATCGCGACTGCTAACAGATTCGTTAATAGTAATAAGAATCGCGACTGCTAACAGATTCGTTAACAGTAATTGACAACAGCTTCTTCAATAGTAACTTGCGACTCTCTTCTTCTACGACGTCGCTTCATCTCTTGCGCTTCTCTACTCATCTGCTGATAGCTTTTGCTTAACTGCTGATCACTGTAGCTCACTGCTGACTGTGATGACGTCATCCTTGCTGCTCATAGCTATCTCCATTATATGTGCTGACGTCATCACTGCTGTTACCAGCTCTTGTTAGCGCTCCAGCTGGTTCAAGCTCTCTAAGCAATAATCACATCTGCTGGTCTGAATTGGCCTCCGCCAGATTACGAACAACTGATTCAACTTTGACGTCTCCATTGCTAATCCAGCTGCCATCTAAATGAATGCATCAAACCAACTGCTGAACTTATATTGTGAGCCATCGGCTGGACAAATTACTGCTACTGTTCATCTTCTTTTTCGATGCGTCCAATCAAACAAAACTCTTCTCTGCCGATTACTTTACAACTTCATCGCTTTGATTCTTCAACAGAAAACATTACTTGTTAAATCTGTATACTTAAAATAGAATCGTTAGAATAACAATAACAGGTTTTGTGTAATTCAAAACTTAATCAGGATCTGTCAAAACAGATCCATCAGATTAATCGATTTGAACTTGGGATATTTAGAAAAGACAATGATGCTAAGTTATCAGTCCTTACGATTCAATCCACATTGAAAGATAGAATTAAATAAGGTCAAGCGAAGGACGAACAACTCCAGAAATGGATGAAGCAAGATGAAAACAGAGAAGCCAATTTGTATACTGTGGAAGATGGAATTGTGAAATACCAGAGTCATTTATGGATACCGCGTGCTGATAATTTGCTCAATGAAATTATGAATGAAGCCCATAACTCGTCATATTCAATTCATCCAGGAGGAACAAAAATGTTTAAAGATTTGCAACCTCTGTTTTTGGTGGCCAGGAATGAAACGTGACATCTGTAGATTTGTCGCAGAATGTTTAACGTGCCAGCAAGTTAAAGCGGAACATCAGAGACCTGCAGGGATGTTAAAACCACTTCCTATACCTGTATGGAAATGAGATAATATAGCAATGGATTTCGTGGTAGGATTACCCAGAAAAACTTCGGGTTGCAATGCAATTTGGGTAGTAATAGATCGATTAACCAAATATGCTCATTTTCTTCCTGTTAAGACAACCTATGATTTAAGTAAATATGCAGAGTTGTATATCAAGGAAATAGTCAGACTTCACGGGATTCCAAGTTCTATAGTATCAGATAGAGATCCCAGATTTACTTCGAGATTCTGGAAAAGTTTACACCAAGCCTTAGGGACGAAATTAACTTTCAGTACAGCGTTCCATCCTCAAACCGATGGGCAATCGGAAAGAGTAATTCAAATACTGGAAGATTTATTACGGGCTAGTGTTCTTGATTTTTCAGAGAGATGGGATTCTAAATTACCATTAATTGAGTTCACCTACAATAACAGTTATCAAGCATCGGTAGAAATGGCACCATACGAAGCTCTGTATGGCAGAAGATGTCGATCTCCAATCCTTTGGGATGATGTAGGTGAAAGAAATGAGATAGGACCTGATATTATAAAACAGACTACAGAAGCTATTAAAAGAATACGTGAAAGAATGAAGATTGCTCAAAGTAGACAGAAAAGTTATGCCGATAGCCATCGAAGAGATCTAAATTTTGAGGAAGGAGACCACGTGTTCCTCAAGATTTCACCAATGAAAGGTGTTTTGAGATTTGGAAAGAAAGGAAAATTAAGTCCCAAGTATGTTGGACAATTCCAGATCTTAGAACGAGTTGGATCAGTAGCTTATCGTTTAACGTTACCTCCCCAGATGTCTACTGTTCACAACGTATTCCATGTTTCAGCACTTAGAAAATACATTGCTAACCCATCGCATGTACTCAGTCATGAACCTATTCAATTAGAACCAGACTTGACTTACGAAGAAGTTCCAGAAAAGATTTTAGCAAAAGAAAATCGTAAGCTGAGAAACAGAACAATCCCAATGATCAAAGTTCAGTGGACAAACCACTCAGAAAGAGAAGCAACGTGGGAAGTCGAATCTGATATGCAGAGGAGCTACCCAGATCTCTTTAAGTAAGTAATTTCGGGGACGAAATTCTTTTAAAGGGGGGTAGATTGTAACGACCAGATCTTTTAGAAGTCCACAATTAGAAAGATATGAGATTGAGGGATTACAATGCTATTTTATTCGATTCTTGAATTGATCGAGTTTCAGATTTCTGCCTATACATGTTTAGCTTTTCTTTAGTTAAAGGATAAAGATCAGATTTCATATTTGTGTGCGTCTAGATTTCATTTCTTGCGCAATGATCAATCTTAATTTTTGTATGGATTGATATTCAGATGTTATGAATGCAATTATAGCAGAGGTTTAGTTGATTTCTACAAGCCAAATAAATCCTTTGTTTTACTTAAAATAGTTCGGACTTCATATGCAATTTTATTTTAAAACAGAGTACGCTTCTTTTCGAATTTGGCATATTGATATAACGTGTTTTCATTCCTTAGTCATTGTAATTCATATAAATAGGATATTGAACTGCTTCATGCATCATTACTTTCAAACCAAATCATATTAAGCGGTGCTCTCTCTCAAGAAGCCGAACAAAATACTTTCAAAGTGTTTTAAAGGAAACAGGCGGCGCGTTAGGAGTTGCTGGATTCTCTGTTGTTATTGTGTTAAAGATACCAGGCAAGTAAACTCTGTTACTTGCTTAATCAATAGAAAGCATATATTCAATTCT